>JASXSY010000706.1:32500-267681 GCA_034509805.1 Sipha maydis | reverse complement strand
AAATAATATATTGATTTTGAAGATCTACACCTATCATATGAATCGTACAAATTACAATCAATATATTTACACACAAATGGTAACAAAGTCAAACGGGCTTCATTTGGACAGAACCAACTGAGAACAGGTAACATAGCAATAAAATCTTTTTCTGAATATGATGTACATTTTTTTAGTATCGTAGTAAAAAAATTAGTTTCCATATCAAGTTTGATTAATTCTCCAAATTGAGCATCAAGTAGTACATCAATGTTCATCATGATTTCTTTAAATATGTTTCTATCATCAATATTAAGATAATGAATAAATTTATCAATAAAAACTTTATTATTATTTGTATTGCAATTTTTAAAACATTTCAAAAAACTAATTGTAGTGTTTTGATCAGCATTCATAAAGCATTCTATTAAGCCTAATAAGTTTGATGATTGTGCTATGGCATTTTCTATCATTAAATATTTAACTTGATTGTGGTCAATCACTGATTCTAAAGGAAATGGGCCTAATACTTCACAATTCATTGAAACATACATTGATTTACATAATGGAGGCAAATCTTCGTGGGCCAGATTAAAAAACATGATACTCTTGGTTGAATTCCATGAAATAAATATTTTTTAAATACTTATATGATGACATTAATCCATGTAAATGATTAGAACCTTTGAATTCTGAAAAACTTATTCTTTTATTGTATTTGATTATTTCATTACTAATTTTATTTAAAGTAGATGTTATTTTGTTGACTTGTATTGTGTTAACATAGGCTTGGGCCGCCATATTTCTGACTGTATATATTTCGAGGGCAAAACCAGTAGACCACAAATGATAACGAAGATTTTTTAATAACTGTTGATTTTCTGATGTCAACAAAGTCCAAGACTGCAGTTTAATGGCTTTCAGTAGAGACATAAACGGAATTAACCGAGCTTGACTTGTAAGTTTATTATTTATCTGCGACCATAAAGCTGTAAGCGTTGCATCAAACGAGGAAAATAGTATAATAAAGGTTCAAGTGGTAAATGAGACAGCCAAAAATGATTGTTTAAACGATTTTGACCAATGAGCCTCACTTGAAGTGAACTGAAAAACTGAAGAGCAGCATTCCTAAAACATATTTATGTTGAAGATAAATGACAAAACTAAATAGGCCTAGGCTAAATATTTATCAAACCTAATTGTCCAAAGTGGAGAATTCAGATTATCGATGCAAAGCATTATTAAATCTTCCATAAAAGGGTACAAACATTCTGTGGAAATTGATGCATTTGAGACAATTACTGTTAGTAAATGTTGTGCTCTAGCTTGAGGTAAATCCACTATTGAATCAATAGCAGTACATGTATTATCTTTAGCTATATTGAATAATTGTGTAATACAATCTTTAACTGTGTTCTAAAAAATACAAAACATAAATAATAAACATATTGTAAAATTAACAATAAAAATTCATGACCTTTCTTTAATTTTATAATTTTTATTGTTCTACGTTTCAGAGTTATATTATAAAAAAATATAATATACATGATCTAGAATTTTTCACAAGATGATAGTTTAAATTGTTTAATATTCAGTCTTTATAATATACATAATATTATAATACATATTTTATAAACAGTAAAAAATATATAAATTAACCTTGTTATTTGTTACAATTGCATGTATAAGATATCTTATTCCAGCTGATCTTCTGGATATTTCGTTTTCAGGTTTCATACAACTTATATAGTCTGTAAGCATGTTTTTACACCAACTGTATGATTCCTTCCAATGTTTTATTATTATTCCTAAAGATCTGCAAGTAGCTTCCATGGCTCCTTTGTGTCTACATCTAATCAAAACGTCCGCAATCATATCCGCACATAGTTTAATTTGTGTATTTTGATATAGTTTGTCAGATGTATTGCTAACCGCCAACATAACTGCATATTTGCTCGCAACATTACAACAAATCTATAATAATCAATTATTATTAAAATAACATAAAACAAATAACTATTCTTACACAACCTTAATATTTATCCATATAAAATTTAAAAGAAACTGGTTTGTTGGTAACATTGGCATATCATTTTGGTTAGAATTACGTAAACTACTTAATGCAATATCCATTTGAGCAAAAGAAGGTGCCTCAGTTTTTCCTAAAATAAATTTATGAAAATTAAGACATTGATAGGTTTATGGTTAAATAATAATTAGGTATTAAATAATAATTGCCTTCAGAGTCCATTGTTGAAGATAATGTATCCAACAAAAAGTTCAAATTGTTTTTTATTAAATTTAACATTGTTTCAATCTCAATAGTGTTCAACTTGTTTTTTTCAGGAGAATGTTTTTCAAATGATAAATTATTTAATGTATCTAACAGACCATAAAGTGTACCATTTCTCACATTTTTAACAAAATTATCTTTTAGCAGAATCCCTTGTTTTTGTGCTAAATTTAGTATGTATGCAGATACAGATGATTCAATGATATCAAATATTTCTATTTTAAGCCCAGATTTGTAGACCAATGTAGTAATTGTATAGATTATAGTCGAACCACTTTCATTTTTATAAAATAAAGGATCATAACATAAGTTTAAACCAAATTTCATCCAATTATTTAAATAAGTTCTGTCTTAACGATAAAATATGATACTAGTATTTCACTACATATTTTTTTAACATCTTCAGACTCCAGTAGATTTGTCAATAATAAATGTCTACAAGAATTAGAAATATAATCTTGTTTCTGATAAAATTTCAGTAAAATTGAATATATTTTTAATGATGTAATTTTACGCTGGTAATTTGAACCAGGTATTAAATTTTTTTAAATAAATTCATGCAGTCTATCAAACAATTGAAACATTAAATCATCAAGTTTTCTATACTTGCGTAACATAATTTCTAATCCAGAAATTAATTTCAACCTTAGAATGAGGCTATCGCTATTTATATTGTCTATAATAAAATTATAAATTAAGTCAAGTACATCATATGTTATTTTTGAACAACATAAAATGGTATAAGCTTCAGATCTTATTTTGGTATCACCAGACTCCAGAGATAAGTTGAGTATTTTTTGGCAATTTTCAACTTCAGCATCATGGTTGTATATCATTCTCAATACGGAGATTTGAAGATACAAATCTGATTTTGATTGAATATTCATTTTTTCATGCAAAATCAATAAGCTACCAATATGTTTAGACCTCATTTCAGGTAAAAGATATGTCACAAAATTATACTTTGTTAATCTAAAACATAAAATGAACTTGATTATAATATTAAACATAATTATAAAAAAAGAAACAATCAT
Source organism: Sipha maydis (assembly GCA_034509805.1). Lineage (NCBI taxonomy): Eukaryota > Metazoa > Arthropoda > Insecta > Hemiptera > Aphididae > Sipha > Sipha maydis. Next base: position 264,375 of record JASXSY010000706.1, on the reverse strand, counting down.
GCTTTATATTTAACATTAATTAAAAAACTAAAATATATTATAAATTTTTTTATTTTAAATGTAGTCTTATAATCATACCTAATTTAAGTTTAAATTTAAATTGTTTCAAAAATACTGAATTTTAATTTATTTTAACTATTTAAATACCAAAGTATTTGAATGGTAAATAAATATGAAGAATGAATTAAATAGTAATATTTACTCAGAAATGGTATCACTAGAAGTCAGATAATGAATAATTGGTTGCATAACCATATTGGAAAAATCGTCTTCATTTAAATCTTTAATGAACATTTTGTACAGTCCAATACAAGGAGATAGCAAATATGGTTCGTTTAAACATTTCCACATTGAAATAGATAAAATATCATATTTTTCTAAAATCTAAAAGAAACAGATAAGTGATATAATAATGAAAAAAATTATAATCTAATTTTGAACTAGAAATTATTAAAATACCTTTTTTACGCCATATTTTGAAGTAATAACAGTCAACATATACAACTTAATCCGCAAAGACCATGAAATTTCTGTCATTACTATATTTAATATATAATTTATATCTTCAACGTCTAAACATTTTTTGAAAAGTAAAACACATTGATCATGAATTGTTGGTAAATGATGATTCATTTGACCCATTAAAACTTTATAAATAAATTTTGACAAGATCCTCCATTGTTCTTTTGTAATAACAGATACACAATCTGTTAAATATTTCAAAGCTTCTAAATTTACTTCAGTATGCCGAAAACACATTTCACAAATATTTTCAATTGAGTCGGTTATAAAATTTAATTTTTTTTCAAATGGTATACATTTAATAGCACCTATGTGAATTTGCAAACAGTATAAATCATACTTCTCAGATGGCAATTGCAATTTTTCTCCAAGACTAACAAAAATAATGGTATGAATATCATTGCTATCCATTTCACCTATTTTTACAGGTAACATCCATTTTGATTCTTCTAAATCGCTACTTGGATTTTTTATTATATGTTGTTGGCTTAAATAAAATGTTTGATAAACAATTTGAGGAAGAAGACTTTGATAGTCCTGTGAATGTTTTTTGTATACAATTATGTCCATAAGTTGAAGATGAATTTTTTTAAAAATATCAAGACATCTTTGATTTTTTATACAAATGTCTTTATTATTAATAATTTTGCGAAGAAAACTATTAAAATTCTGAAAATAATGATAAATATAATAAAGAAAAAAATTAATTTTTTATCAGTAGATTTTTATACATTTAAATTGTAATTGTAAATAAATTATAGGTTCATTATGTGAAAGTTGATTGATTATTATTTATCAATAGAATACCCTTTCATGATCAATAATTAAAAATTATTCAGATAAATAAAATAATGAATGTAGACAATTTAAATTTACATTTTAGATCCTTTTAAAATACATTTTAAAATCATATTTTTTCCTCTTTTAAATTAGAGTTATTAGAACTAACTATACAAAAGAAAGTTTTAATTTTGTTTATTTAATATTTTTAAATTAAAAATAAATAACATTAAATATTAAAACAAAATTAATATTCACTGACAATATTTGAATAGAATAAATTATGTTAAATTTACACATTAAATATAAATGTTATTCAAGAATAATATATAATTCAGTCTTTGTATTATATTTGTACTTACATTTAAATAAGTATAATCATATTGAAGTATTTTTTCATTTACTTCCTCACTAAATTTTTTAAGTAATTCTTCACATGCCAACATATTGAAAAGTATTATATTTAACTGAAAAAATAATAGTATTTTAAATAAAAGTATAGAAACTTTAAAAAATATACACATTTTAAACCCAGTATATTTGTAGTAAAATTTTTTTTACAAAAGTAAATGACAAGTAACAAATAACAAATAAATTAAATCAGTTATACATTATATTTTTCGAGTATCATAAATTTAAATAATATTTATTCTTTATAGACTTGTGATAATTTTGAAAGTACAGTTTAAATAATTTTAAACATATTATTATTTATAAACACATAAAATTATTAATAATTTCTAATAAACAATTAACAAGTGCTAGTATTACCTACCAATTAAACTAAAATCATTATTTTACAATGAATATTATATATTACATCATTTTTCATTTAAAGGCTCGTAACCTTCTTTTTCCATTTTTTCTTTAAACTTCAAATAATTATATTTTCTATCAAAATGTTTTACCTGTAAAATTTTATAAGTACTTCAAATATATAACTAATAACAAATGTTATCTTTTTCCAGTTAAATATAATTAAGAAAATCGATTTACCCATTGAATAGGACAAGCTTTTTCGTAGGTTTCACGCAAATCCGAACACTTGTCCTCTTTGTCATTGTTGGCACGCAAGCATTCCCAAAAATTATCACGAGATGACCAACAACGAGTACGTTCAGATTTGGATAAAAATTCCTCTTTGCTGCTCATTCTAATTAATACACAGATTGTTTTAACAAGCGTATTTACCAAGTAAAACCATAAGACTGCTAAGAACAAAATAATTAATAGTACAAACTTTATACTTTTCACGTACAAGATGTGTGGTCTTGAACACTAGTTGATTTCAACTTTCAATACAATTGGAACAAAATTGCTGGAAATTTTTGGCAAAATTGAAACGCAAGTCGAAACATAAATGTCAGAAAGTAAGAAAAACGTGATTTCATGATCGCGATAGTATTGATATTAAATGGTAGATAGTATGACGTGCACTCAAGTCAAACGGTTGTTATCTGTAATCATAATATTCAGGTGAATGTGCTTATAAAAATGTATATTTTTCAATCGAAAACAATTACTACATTTGGTTTTTTATGTAGAATAGTTAGGTGCTAGCACACCGTTAACTTCTTTGGCATTAAACATTTTCCCGATATTATTGTTTTTAAATCCGGTCTGAACCTAACGATGAGTATAAATTAATTAATGCTGCATATGATAGTTTTAGAATAATATCTTCTTATACAATAATAAAAAGATATTTAATATATTTTTTTATAAATTTTAAGTTTAATTTAGCGACTTATAGATTAATAATCATATTTTTTTGTGGCGATATAGTAATTGTTATTTATTACAATTTATGATAACATTTTTAGTACTATGTATAAATTGTATTTTATAAGTACATCAAATAATATATATGTAATGCTGTGTACATGTATGTGAGGCGACTGTAAATGATTTTTTAATTTTCTAAACAAAAATAAAAACTTTTGAATAGGACGTACTTATAACGGTACCAAATACTAAGTTATAATCCAATCATAGCGGTATAGGTCTGTAACAATACTCAATATTGAACGTGAAGTACTTATGAATTACTAATGTTAATATCTAAGAAACAAATAACGGCCATCCGAGAAGAATTCTGTAGTAATCTAATAGCGAGAATTATAAAATAAAAAATTAAACATTGACATTATCATAATCCGCAGATCTACACTATCACCTTATAAATAAGTATCATAGATATATATACAGTTGTATAGATTGTAGAGTTTTACTTTATGAGTTACGGTCTTTGAAGATATCTTCTTATATCTTAGTATAGATATCTGTGATATGTTTAGGGTCCGAATGAGCGTAACGCACGGTTTAAGTCACTATTTTTTAAGATATTTTTAAGATACTATCTTAAACTTTGGCGTAACGTGATCCGTAGTATGAGCACATTGGTATTCGATGATAACGTGTCTGATAAGTGACGAGCAACATCGAACAATAAATGTAAACATTCGGTACGATCGACAAAAAATTTGCGCGCTCTATTGTGCTGTACTTCTTTCCTAAACATTTTTGGTAAAGTCGTCTACGTTTATGCTTAGTTTTCTTTAAGAGCAGCGAAGTCTGTTGTTGATTTCATGTTGTATTTATTAATGCTATTGGAAGTGTATTATTTGTAGACCGCTTCTTTTTACTTATTTACTCGTTGTTGGTTCTGTTCACAACAAATTTAAAAGGTCGATCAGTTAGCTTTTGGAATGGAAACAGGAAATCAAAATCTTCGAAAATCTTCATCATTCAGCTTCGTGGTGAGTTAATCATAAATCGTTATCATGCACAGTAAACCATGAAATATGTATTTTGTTATACTTAACCATTTTACAGTGTTTTGTGTAGATGTTAGACCTGTGAAAAATAATATTGCAATCAGTTTATCTATTTACCAAATTTTAGTAGATTGTCTTATTTTATTCTAGCCCGAAAGAGAATACTCTGAAGGAAGACAAAAACTATTATCTTGGTTGAATCAACAAATGAAAGTTCATCTGATGGATGGGCGCATTTTGGTAGGAACATTTGTTTGTACTGATAAAGATGCTCACATTATATTGAGTACATGTTATGAATATTTCAATGAAAAAGGTTAGTTTTTATGGAAAACCATTGGGGTTCTTTAATAATTTTGTTCATTATTGTGTTTAGATTTAGAAACCGGAGAATACCGACTATTAGGTTTAGTAATGATACCTGGAAGACATATTATTTCAATCCATACCGACGTACAGCAAACAAACGATCAATTTAAACCTTTAACAAATTTTGAAGAAACATTATAGTATAAGATAAGTGTTTCATTACTTCTTGTATCTTTATAAACTATAATGAGTATTACACTCATTCATTTTGTATTTAATAAGTTTATGTTATGATTTGACAAACCTATTATTCCTTTGATATTATATTATAATAAATTGTTGTATTAAATGATTAATATGCTAAAGATAAGAAATAGTATACCTATATCTAATGGCGTTCATTGTCTTTCAAACTAATAGGTAAGCCCTATAATAAACCTGTGGTGGCTTGATCATTTTTTTCTTGAATGATATGTAATATTTTTACACTAACCACTATTTTTATTATAAAACTTAAATTGTAAAAAATAAGATTTTATGTCCGATATTATTAAGTTGTCAAAAGTTAACAGTTTATATGTGCTTTAATTAATAATTTTGAAAAAAACTATTCTAAAATCAATATTTTGGTAGATAATTTGTGAATTATGTGATTTTAATATATTCCTTTCAAATTACAACTGTATTAATAAACCTTAATGTTAACTTTAATAAAAAAAAAAAAAAAAAAAAACAATGATTTCATATTTATAAATGAATCATCATTGATATGTTTTTTTTATTATGTGTTATAAAATGTAGTAAAATATTTAATCATGAATTTTTAATTATTTATTTATACTTATAGAGAGTATAGATGTTTTAAGGCCTAATAACATTAATTTAATTATATATTTCTATGATAATTTATTTCAAGTTTATTAACAGAACATTAAAATTACATGGATATAGTAACATGTTAACATATAAAGACGCAGGAAATAATAATAGAAGTAAAAAAATGTAATGACAAAAAAAGGAATGGATTCTCTTTGCAATGTGCATCATCCTGGGAAGAGGATTATTTTGTTATACAGTCGAACTTCAAAAAAAATGTAAAATAATCTTGTTTAACTCGAATATTTTCTTGGATAACTCAAAATTTTGAGTTTTATTAATACATATATATTATAAAATTGTGATACAATATCCCTCATTTTTCTATAAAGGTAAGGTTAGGTTTATTACTCATTCATCAGTTAGATTTTATCATTACCGATCAGTTGTTTATCTAACTAGTTTACCACAGGATGATGCATGAATAGGAAAACTCAAACAAAAATAAATACCTTTTTTAAATCATTTTTTAACATCATTTTTGTTTAACATACTTACCTTTTTAAAATTACATATACATACATATAAATACATAGTAACTAATTTTTATTAAATTACATATTTTATTTATATTAAACATAGGAATTAATATACATATTTTGTACTTTTTTAAAAATTTTTTTTTTTGGATAACTTGAAATTTTACTTTGGTCCTTTCAATTTCGAGTTAACCAAGTTCGACTGTAGTAATTTGTGTGGAAAAACTTAAGTAGGATACTTATACTGAAAATCACGACCTAGTACTCGAATAAATATATTTTATAAAGTAGTTCATGTGTATTAGTGTTGTGCAAAATATTTAGATTTTATCCAATGGTTTTTTTATAATTAATCAAATATATTTTTATTCAAATATAAAATTATTCAAAACAATATTTTTGTAATTTGTCGAATAAAATGTAGGTTTTTTTGAAGTATTAATAATCGAATAATTTTCAAAAATAATGCTAGTATAAATTATAAATGATTTATATTAATTGTACTACCAGGAACGCAAAGTGCAACATATATGTCATAATAAGTTCGTAAATTATATCTCATATTTGTAAGTTCAAATATAAAGCTTTACACAATAAAATAAAGATCGATGTAAGCATTTTTAATAAATGCACATTTTAAATTACTAATCATATAACAATATGTTCACTCGAACAAAATTACCGAAATTTTTATTAGAATAATTATGTTTGAAAATTAATAGAATCATTTTTATTTGAATAGTTATGAAAAAAATCATCTGAATAATAATTTATTCGAGTGGAATGTTATCTAATTAATATTTCATTCGTAGAACATCCTACTCTAATGTAAATCAACTAAAATATAAAAATATAAAAATTAAAATAATTAGTATTTGTAAAAATCTGATTCCTGACAACTGCTTTATTCCTTTTTTTTTTAAAAAAAACTTGTATTTGGTACTTAAACTAGGAAACACTAGTTGAAAAGTCTATATATTTTAATAAATTACACATTTTTAGTGTGATATTTTAGATCTTAGTTGGAAAATTTGAACGATGGAACACATAAGAGCCAAAATGAGATAAAAAAAATAATCGTATCTTACGAAAGCGCCAAAATTATTTTTCTGTTTGGCTTTTCTTCCGTGCACCGAAGTACCTGATGATCAAACCATTATCAAATAGACTGATTACATTTTAGAAACGTCAGGCGCGGATACAAGGGGGGGGGCATGGGAGCAATGGCCCTCTAAATCTAAAAAAAAAAAAAGCTGGTGAAAAATATTAAGTTTACATATGTAATGTATGTTAATAATACTATACTTAACATTAAATTATTCTTATTATATATATCTATATTAGATTATGTTTTGTAAAATTGATAATATTGGTCTTTGGAAAACATGGAAAGATTCCCAAACTTCTGGAAAAGCAAAAATACTTGTATCAACACTATGTGACAGTGAATTTATTGTTGATATTTTTAGTCTTACGTATTTGCTTAATTTCACTTATTGTCTAAGCAAATCCTTCAAAAAAAAATTTTGATTTGAATACAACAGCAAATACTATTAAAGACACATTACAAGCTCTTTCGAAATGTCGTGAAAATGTTGATACAGAATTTTCAAATTTATTTATTTATAGATGTAAACGCCCAGGTGGGCTCAAGTACAGTGATAGAAAAGTAAATAGTTTTACAATGCTAGAATAAAGATAAGTACAATAGTGATATAGATTAAATACAAACTAATAAAATCATTTAACAAAATAAAGAAAAAAATATTACAAATAATAATCTTAATGCAAAATATTAGGAAATAATTATAATATGCATCAGGCTGCTAAAAAAGTGTTTTAAGGCGAACAAATCGTTTAACATAAACAAATCAAAATTTTTCAATTTATTGCACTCTCTGGCTATTCGATCAATTGGGTTATTAATGCCGTAAGATGTCCGATGAAAAGGGATTTCAAATGTTGAACAAGAACATGAATGAAATTTAGGAACATGGAAGTTTAAAGACTGAAGTAGTTCTGGACAACATATAACACCGTTAACTAATTTAGATAGAAAGCTAATGTTAGAATATTTTCGTCTGTTAACAAGGGAGTCTAAGTTAAGGGAAGCCTGTATAGAATATATGGGAATTGACTCGGATGTATGAATATTAGAATGTATACGTCTCTTATATGCGATTAAACGTAAGAATCTCCTTTGTACACGCTCAAGCGATTTTATCAATCCAACTTGTGAGGGGTTCCAAATAATTGAGCAATATTCCAGCATGGGTCTGACTAAAGAAGTGTATAGCATTTTTAGACACTGTTCGTTCCTGAAATATTTGGTATTCCTAATTAAGAACCCAAGAGTTCGTAGGGACTTTGCACAGATATGGTCGATATGAGGCTGGAATGATAAATTGGTTTTAAATATTATCCCAAGATCTTTAACAGTATTAATGTCCTCAATTTGATTATCAAAAAGATGATAGTCACTTATTAATATTTTTATTATAAATATTTTTAAATTATCTAAAGATTTAGCAAAATCTTTGATAGATTTTGCAGAATCGTATGAGCTTGCAGTAATCAATACATATTTTAGGAAAAGAGAAGAGCATTATATAACATACAAGAGTGGAAGAAATAGGTCGCAGATTGATTATTTTATGTGGAGAAGAGACAATATAAAAAGAGTAAAGGATTGTAAAGTAATTCCTGGAGAGAGTGTAATAACACAACATAGGTTGATGATAATGTAAGTATGGTGTAGTGGAAAAAAGATGAACAAAAGAAGGAATCAGGGAAGGAGATCAGAATTAGGTGGTGGAAATTAATAGGAAACAAAGAGAAGGAGTATATAAAAAAATTAAAAGAAAAAGCTGTGTGGAATGTTGAGGGAGATATAAATGAGGTTTGGAGAAGGATGGTCACTTGTGTTAAGAACATAGCAAAAGAGGTTGTTGGTGAAACCAAAAGTAGTTTACCAGAAGACAAGGAAACGTGGTGGTGGGATGAGGAGATTCAGAGAGTAGTAGCGAGTAAGAAAAAGCAATTTAAGGCATGGCAGAAAAGTAGGAAGAGGGAAGATTGGATAGAGTATAAAAATTTATGTAAAATAGTGAAAAGTGCGGTAAGCAAAGTAAAGCTTAATAAGTATGATGAGTTATATGAGCGGCTAGGAACACAGGAAGGAGAAAAAGAAATTTATAGACTGACGAAGGTGAGAGAAAAGCGATCCAAGGATTTTCAGCATGTCTGGTGTATAAAAAATGAGGATAAGAGAGTTTTAACAAATGATGAGGATGTGAAAAAAAGATGGAAAGAATATTTTGAGAAATTACTGAACGAGGAATATCCAAAAGAAGCTTTAGAGAGTATGTCATGGAATGAAGGATTGATTGGTCTAGTGGGGGAGGAGGAAGTGAGAGATGCGGTGAAGGCGATGAAAAAGAAAAAAGCGGTAGGACTAGATGGAGTACCTGTAGAGGTGTGGAAAATGTTAGGAGATGTAAGCATTGGGTGGTTGAAAAATCTTTTTAATAAGGTACTGATAGAGGGAAAAATGCCAGAAGATTGGAGAAAGAGTTTTATTGTACCAATATTTAAAGGAAAAGGAGACATACAAGAATGTGGGAACTATAGAGGAATAAAGCTCATGAGTCATAGTATGAAGATCTGGGAAAAGATTATAGAGAAGAGGATAAGAAGTTAGACGTCGATATCAGAAAACCAGTTTGGTTTTATTATGCCAGGAAAATTGACAATGGAGCCATTATTTTGTGTTAGGCAATTAGTAGAGAAGTACAGAGAAAAGAATAAAAAACTATGCATGGTGTTTATAGATTTAGAAAAGGCGTATGACAGGGTGCCAAGGGAAGTTTTAAGGTGGGCATTGATGAGAAAAAATGTCCCAAAAATGTATGTTAATTTGATCCAGGATATGTATGAAGGGTCGAGTACTAGTGTCAAGAGTCGGTGTGGAGTATCAGAAGGTTTCAGTATAGGAGTAGGTGTGCACCAGGGGTCAGCTCTAAGCCCCTACCTGTTCTCAATGGTAATGGATGAGGTTTCAAAGGAGATACAGGGTGAGATACCATGGTGTATGATGTTTGCGGATGATATAGTTCTGATAGGAGAAAACCTAGAAGTTGTCAATAATAGGTTAAATGAGTGGAGGTTAGCCCTCGAAGAAAAGGGATTGAGAATTAGTAGAAATAAAACTGAGTATATTGAGTATGATTTTGGACAAAGAGACCAAGAAGTTGAAGGAATGAGGAGACAACTGACAATAGATGGTGATGTGATAGGTGAAGTTGAGAGCTTTAAATATTTAGGATCTTTTGTTCAAAAGGACGGGGGCTTTGACATTGATGTAAAACATAGGATTAAGTGCGGGTGGATGAAATGGAGAGAAGCATCGGGCGTGTTATGCGATAAGAGAATTCCAATTAGGCTGAAAGGTAAATTTTATAAAAGTGTAGTGAGACCAACTATGCTGTATGGTTCAGAGTGTTGGGCGGTTAACAGGAGAATAGAACAAAGTATGAGTGTCGCGGAAATGAGAATGCTTAGATGGTTAAGTGGAGTGACAAGAGAAGATAGTATAAGGAATGAATACGTGAGAGGTAGTGTTGGTGTAGCGCCAATTGTGGACAAGATGAGAGAAAATAGGCTGAGATGGTTTGGGCATGTGATGAGGCGAGAGGAAACGAATGCAGTAAGAGTGGTTATGAAGATGGACGTTGAAGGGAAAAGAGGAAGAGGAAGACCAAAAAAGAGATGGTTGGAGACTTTGGAGAATGACATGAGGGCTGTCGGTGTGTGCAGAGGAGATGTGATTGACCGAGTAAAGTGGAGGTGTAGGACAAGGGTGGCCGACCCCAAATAGTTGGGAGGAAGGCGAAGTAGAAGAAGAAGATACTTAATTCCAGTATTTTCTTGTTTTTTACATGATAGGTTTAAAATATTTTATTTCCGTCTGTTTTCAAACTACGGAGACAGTCCGCTTCTTGACCAGCGGCACCCCATAGTTCTGCTATTGTGTATTATAAATAATACAATTGTATTAAGATCTTGTTATGGTTATAATACGACGATGTAGTATTATACAACGTAGGTAATTAAACCAAGTATTAATTACATCTAAATGAAATCAGCTGTCTGTGTACTGGCTATACAAAATTTGTTTACTGAAATGTTACAATAATAATGAGCGTGTTTACAAGTAAACCGATCGAAAAGTTTTAAAAATATACATTTTTCATATTTACTTCTGTCGTTCTCAAAAAGTTTTAGAAAATAATTGTATATACTGCTTTTTATAAAAAAAAAAAATTTTATTTATAGAAAATAAGCACAACATATTATTTTAATAAATCAGACAATAACGTCAAAATGATAAATATATTGAACACGCAGTACGATTCCGAGTATGACGACCAATGTATAGATTGTCCCGAGCTAAACACGGAGAAAACAATGGCTGAGGTGAACCATCAATGCGCGGTTTACGTCACTTGTCAGCGATATCATGAACGATTTGTTTCGCGAAGATGGAGATTAATGAAGCTGGCAGTAGCGGTAGGAATATGTGTGTGGTTTTTGACGATCACATTCCTGTACTATAAACACTATGACAAATCAACGAAAGGTAAGCATTGCTCAACAATAGTCAATAGGATCGCGATAATTACAACACGGTTTCCTATCGAACCCACGCACTATGTGTGCTATTGCGGTCGGTGACGCCGGAGTCTTAGAAATGTGGTCGGGTGATTACGAGACTCACTGTGTCCTGAGCCCTTGTAGATTTTCGTGTAAGTTTATGTAAATTTTCACGCAGCCTCTCATCACATTTTTTAGAAAAATCGAGTGTATAGACCATTGAGTAATATAGAGACGCCTATAAAGTCCCCCATATAGTTCCCTATAAAGTCTGTATAAATGATTTGATACACTCGGCACTTGAATCCAAAAAATACTGTGCAGGAGTTTTCCTTGACGTTGCGAAGGCTTTTGATACCGTTTGGCACCATGGACTATTGTTCAAACTTAAAAAAATATTCCCAGCCCCCTACTATCTACTCTTAAAGTCATACCTCGAAAACAGATCGTTCAGAGTCAGAATTAACACCAGACTATCAACTCACCATGAAGTTCAAGCTGGCGTTCCGCAAGGCAGCGACATCGCCCCATTTCTCTACATTTTTTACACTGCTGATATCCCAGTTAGTCAGTTCACTCTCATTGGAACTTACGCCGATGACACAGCCATACTTGCCTCTAGTGTTGACCCTATCCTTGCCAGCCATCAAATCCAAACTCACCTAAACATCCTTATGCCTTGGTTCAATAAATGGGGAATTAAAATCAATGAAACCAAGTCATCGCATATAACCTTTTCCTTAAGACCACAGGACTGTCCGCCGATCATCATGAATAATTCCACTATTCCTCACTGCACGAGTGTCAAATATCTCGGTCTCACATTTGACAGACAACTCACATGGGGTCCTCACCTCAAGGACAAACGAAAACAATTAAATAGTAGACTTCACCTACTTAGACCCTTACTAAGATCTAACACCAACATTCAAAACAAAATTCTTATTTACAAATGCCTCCTCCGACCCTTATGGACCTACGGCATCGTACTATGGGGCCCAACCAAAAAATCAAATGCAAACACGATCCAAGCATTCCAATCAATTTGTCTACGTATCATTACCAAAGCTCCATGGTACGTAACGAACAAATTACTCCATGATGACCTCCAAATCAAAACTGTCCACGACACAGCCACCAATTTATATAAAAGATTTCATGGGAAACTCCTCATGAACCACAACCACCTCATCTCTCAACTGGCCTCAAAAACTCTTCCAGACAACCCCACAAGACGTCTCAAACGCAACTGGTGCAGAGATCTGCTTAACCATTAAAATATATTTATATAAGTAATAAAATTTTTTTTTAATTCTTTGTAAAAGGTGACTCGACTGCGAGTCTTCCTTCATGTCACTCAAAGTCATTTTATATTTCTTATATCATATTTACTTATTGTATATAATGTACAGATTGTAAATTTTCAATAAACGCCACAATTTATAAAAAAAAAAAAAAAAAAATGATTTCCAGTTAATAGTCTTTCACTGTTTGTAGGATGAAACCACTATTTTCGCTGAATGCGTTTTGTTTTTCGTAATACTTTTAAGGTGGTGAACACAAAAATAGCGGTTTCTACATCATTCATTGACATGACGAAAAATGACGAACTATGACGAACTATATCAATTGATGTATAGAAATTATAAAATGTTATATTTATGGTCAACGCACGTTTGACGTTCGTGTAAATAGGGCATATTACGTCCGTTAAAATTACGTTCGTTGTAACGTCCGTTTTTCCAACGCTCGTGTGACCCTAGCCTTAATGTTTAGACATTTCGTAAACATTTATAAAATTAATTAAGTCTTATAAACTATAACGAAATTTTATTTTCCGAAACAATTTTTAATCTTTTAGTGCAACACTGCAATTAATTTTACTAATTTATGAATAATATAACATCCGTGCTTTAGTTATAATATAATATTACGACAAAAACCTGTTGTAAGTGGTGCAATAAGGATGAAAATTATCATTGATAATAATGTATAAATTATATATTTTTAAATAAACCAGTTCATCTATACCCACTATTGTTAAAAAAAAATGATAATTATTATCGTAATTGTACTAATCACAACAGGTGTTTATGGTAATGTTAAATTATAATTATGGCACGGATTTTATAGTATTTAAAAATTAGTAAAATTCATTATTTATTATATTTTATGTTTTTATTATTTTATTATATTATTCATGTATATATATATAAAATGCAATGCATGGTTCACCTTGGTCAATAAGGTAGCCCGACCACGTACCAAGGGTACCGTCCGCTCTCCAAGTCAATCGTATTATTGTTTTTTTCGTATACGTTTAAGATGATTGCCGTTAAACGTATGAACAACTCTAAATATATACGGAAATCAAAAGAAACGTGTTTGGTTTCGGTTTACGAATAAGGTCGTGCGATTGTCTCCGGGAATTGTTGACTTTCGTAGAAAACCATGCAACGATAAAGCTACAATTTCGATTGTGATGTTTCGCTGCCACGTATCCTTTGAGAAATCGTACCGGTTAAATTATAGTATAACAATTATACGCATGTGTAAGTATACTGGTACGGACAGGGACGTCTGATGAAAAATCCATCAAAATGAACTCATCACCCTTTGTCGCGCGCCCGATCGCACTCGATCGTAATGATTTGTCCGGGACGGAGCAGTGCGTACGTTGTGGAACGCGTACATCTCGAAATAATGATGGGCCTGGGCTCATTATGATTACGACGGGTCGATTTTGGCATTTCGCATATTACGCCCGCATGTATTGAATGAATAATTTATAACGATGGCTTCCACCGTAATGCGTAAAATCACCGAATAACAGTGTTCTAACGAAAAACGTTGGGTGAAAACGTTGTACGCAATGATACGGCTTTGGCGAGATTGCGGCCGTGGAAGAGAATGTTTTCAGAACGGAAAATCTAATATTATTATCGACCTATTGATACACATAGTTATCGATCGCGTTACTACTGCGGCGCGCGTGTTCACGTCCGACGGGAGTAGCCGAATTGGTTCCCGTATGTGTTCAGGTCAAATTGTAACGATTTTAATTTTTAAGCATTAATTCTAATATGAACTCATATGTGTACACAATTGGTACAAAACGTAAATTAGGTAGATTGTACAAAATATAAATGTACCAGCACTCCAGAGCTCATACAATAAAGTGCTGATAAGTTGATATGTCACTGATTCCCCGATCGATGAAGATAACGATTTTTATCGCTATATGTCTAAATAACAGTGTTAGTGAGCACTGCTCGAACAACACATCGTCGTCTATGCGCGTACATTATTTTGTTTTCGTTTGTTTATCGATCAATTGTATTTTAATTTATACTTTTTTGTTATTATGAAGTTTATTTTTAGTGAAAAGGGAACTATGTTGTTGATTATGAGTTAGGATTCCAAAAGATCTTGCAGATGATGTATTGCGGTAGAACTAAATTTGAACGGAATCTAATTAGGTTTAATTTAATACAATACCTTTTTAGACGAGAACCAATTCGGAATTTTTTAATAAAATACCTTTTTCAAGCGGAATTTGGAACTCGATAATCAATTTGGAACCAACCCATTCGACATTTGTTCAAGTCAGTGCGTTAGTTTCGGTGGCATGACACTGACTATGTGTACACTAAGTAAAAGCGAGGGATATATCGATGGTTTTTTTTTTTCAGTACACAATTTTTTAGATAGTCTTCCGAACGTTTAATCGTGAATAACAACGCGTGTGTGGTTGAACGGGAAAACTGCAAAATAGATTAATAATATAAAAATGCATGTAAAACGTTAGTGTCTAATATATTAATATATGAGTATGGTCGGTTTTTACGGGAAAGGAAAATATGCCATATCGCAAATGTAATGGGTTTTTTATTTTATTTTTTATCTTATTTTTGTAAATATTTAAAAACCAAACGCGAAGGAAACAATTTATCATGACACTCATCGATTTCAGCAACCACACACCGCGGCCGCACACGTTTGAAACAAATCAACGACGTTTGTAGTACAGCTATTGTGTGATCGTAGTACGTATACACTTAATGCATTGTGTTCTAACGATAATAAACGATGGATTTGTCGCTATTGATACGAGTATATATAGCTAGTATATAGCTTGTAGAAATTACTAAAATGTTCGAGTTTTCCGCACTGTTTACGATTACAGTATCATACGTACTGTATTGTTGTTCAAACGTGCCGACGTGTATTCATTTCAGTCGCTTAACCATAAATGTTATTTAATCGCTTTAGATCGACCAGCTCTTGTCGTGTGTGGATAGTATATCCGTTGCACATGATATGATATTATCATGTGCACGATGCAATGCGGTTTAGACGTTTTACTGTACACATATCGACGTGGCGAGAAAATGCAAATAGAGCTAATCGACGTCGGTGCATGTTGCGGGACAAGCGATAGTTGAAGCATTCGATTGTATCAGATATACCGTTCCTCCGACCATTTAGTAATGGTTAAATTGGTTTAAAAATATCGGGACGTTTATGAACAGAAATGTTAGTACGGGCTAAGCGTTTCGAGCAGAGTACAAGCGACATTTATGAAAGTTTATCGGATCAAATGTAGATAATACTGTAAAATGTGATAAGCAATAACAGTACCAATGCCAAGAGACATGTGTTTGGCTTTAGGTGAACATCATTTTTCGTTTGTACCACTCAGCCTCAATTTTTCTGTAACATTTTTGTTCGTAAATTTCGTTTTCAACCATATTACAAATGTGCACCATTTTTTCTAGTGCCGGAAAGCCGCTTAGCTATTATTGCTTTTTAACAATCCGTTTTATAATTTTAAAAAAGGTATATGATTTACGATTAATTTTAACAAGCATTAGTTTATTCAATTTTATTTTATATTTAATTGTATGCATCGACACATCATTAACAGATATGTTTACGGTACTGATGAGCATAAGTGCTACTAGAACTCGATTTTTTTTGGAGAGGAGCTATAAGTAACGAAATGCTCAGACTCGCATGGCCTACACCTTTATTCCATCATCTAATAATACAGACAACATTTTTCATTACTCATCTATAGGTTGAGTTTATATTTTAGTAAGAAAATGAAAAAAAGCGATTTTGTGAAGCAAATTATGATTTGGGATATTCCTAAATAAAATGAAAGCTATAATGTGCTGAATGATAAGAATTATTAAAATTCACAATTTTTTCAAGTATTGAGATTATAGGCAATGATGATTTTATTTTATTTCAATTTCAAACACAACATTTTGAGATTCGTAATTTTTAATCTTTATGAAAATATTCTAGTTACGTCTATGCTAATGTATTTGATGAGTTTTTTTACTTCACTTTTATATCTCATTACCAGACGGTTAACTTCCACTACGCTAAATACGAAAATCCGATTATCATTAAACTTCCAACAAAATATTCTGGAAAAGATTCAATTATTTTCTGCAGTGAAAAAATATAATTTGTATATTTACTTTTCGAATTATATAAATGTGGTCTTACGATCGTTCATATGACTTCAGATTTATAATATAAAAACCATATATTATTGTTGGTGTTATGCGATATTATTGAAATATCGTTTTTATGTGTGGTATATTTATAATTTTTTTTTTTTTTTATGAATTCGCCTGTTAAGGTTTTTATGAATCATGTTACAACAGTGAACTGGGATAAGATAGGTGAAAATGTATTTTTTTTGTTTTTTA
Source organism: Sipha maydis (assembly GCA_034509805.1). NCBI lineage: Eukaryota > Metazoa > Arthropoda > Insecta > Hemiptera > Aphididae > Sipha > Sipha maydis. The sequence goes on along the minus strand of JASXSY010000706.1, from coordinate 247,254 downwards.
TCATTTAATACAAAAGAAAATGAAAAAAAAAATGATTCAAATCTTTTTTGTTAGTCACGTATCTACAGAAAAAAAGAAAGTGATTAAGTTAGACAGCAATTGAACTTTCCACAGTTAAAAGTGTAAAATACAAAAGGTAAATGCAATTATCAACGGTGACATTTACAACACGGTAGAATGTAGTATGATTATGTTATGACTATAAACACGATTCCCCCAACCGTCGTTTATTGTTTGAATTTAACACTTTTTTTGCAAAGACTCAATTTATTTACATTTTTACTTTTTTTTAAAAAAAAAACAGACATTTTTTTCTCTTGACAGTTAAAAGTATGTAATTTTTAGAAAACACATTTTTTTATGGATATTTCAGAACTTATTTGACGTTTTAATAATTATATCTCAGTATGAGATGACAAGTAGTACGGGATTAATATTTGTCATTAAATGCACAAAAAAATTATTAATTTTTTCTAAAGTACCTTAGCATGTAATCAGGATGTGAATATTAGAAATCAAGTATAAATAATAATAATCTTTTGAAAGGTTGAGTACCTTGGAAGATATCTAAAAAGTATAACGGTATAGTACAATTTTTATAGTCAATTCTAAACAAATCTTAGCCATTTCTGGACTAAGAAGTTTTCGTTCGAACCTTGTCTGAAGTACGTTAATTATAACAATTATAATTAAAAGAATGATACATCAGGGTAGGTCAATAATTAACATAGCTTATGTGAAACAGATTTTTAAGGATAGTAATCGGTAGATATCTAACAATAGTATCGTATTTGTTTAATTAATTATAATATTTACATTGGTCATATATATAAAAACAGTGTGATCACGACGATAAGTGGAAACACTCAATAACTATGTATAGGCTTTAAATATTTTAATTCTGATTTTTTTGGCTCACTAACAAACATAATTATACAAATTTTCAAGTAATAAGACTATTTTTGTGATAGTTAATTTTACGCATGCACACAATAATTTTTTTTTATTTTATGGCATATGACCTATTTTTGACCACAAATATTTTTTTTTTTTTGTATTTTTTTTTTATGAATTTTGGTGGTTGAATTTATTTTCTAAATTAAAAAATGGCCGAGTTATAGCAATTTGAATTTATGTTATTTGTACGGGTATAACAGATTAGAAAATACGTAGTCAATAATAATAAATACGTAAAAATAAAAAATAAAATACAATATTATAATATATCTATAGATATTTATGTTGTATTGTTAAAGATTCATAATGACAAGTGTATATTTACAGTACATTTATAACTACAGTTAGTCCTTTGTTAGAATCGAAAAGATGAACTTCGGTGACTTATTAAGAAATAAAAAGCGTCTCCCATAGTTAAATGTATCTCGTTAAAATGCGAAAGTGATAACACGTTAAAAATGTCCGAAAAACGGTTTAGGCACTTTGTCTCGTTTCAATCTAAGCTAGGACATGGTGCATAAAAACAAATCGTATAAATTAAAGCGCCAAGATGAAATCCAGGTAGATGGATATTAATTGTCGGTTTATACGTTACGCGATAATAACACAATTTCGAGTTAATATCGAAAGAAACGTGCGTTGAAAATCGCCGTAGTGAACTACAAGAACACTACACAGCTTCTCCGAGAAATCCCCTTTCGATTCTTCACATTATATATATATATATAAATCAACGTCATTAAACCTGGGAAAACGGTTTTCTATTGGCCAACACCCTATTTCAATCCTTGGTACTGCATCCGTCCACCTCTGTCTGTTGGTTCGTGTACGTGACACGTGTGTGTTTATCGACCGTCGGTCAATTCGTTTTAAATTTCACCTACGACGGCCGGCGGCGAATGGGGTGTGAAATGATGGCGTCCGTGGACAGAGTTCCGGTCAGTGTCACGAGACCCTCAAAACTCTTCGGCACTATTTACCCCATCATCATCTCCCTTACATTAATATTTGTCTCAGCTCCGTGTAAACTTTGTTATTGCACTCGAATGCATCGAGTACGTGGCACAAAGTCTCCGATTGCTCGGACCGCGGGGTTACGTTTTTAAGTATACCGCGTAACGGATGCTGAGAACGTTGCTACGTTACCGTGGAAACCTTGCGTTACCGTAAAGTAGATATTGTCCAACATTTGAACGTGTAATTGGACACCGATCTCAATATTTTCTACAATATAAATTATATATGGTTATACGTAAACAAGGTTCTGTAGCTGGTTGACAAAGAACACGATTGTGATTGGTGTTGGTATTGGACATCCCACACAAAGTACACGGCACGACTTAAAGCTTGAACCCGACTTTGACTTTAAGTCTTCTCCGTCCGTTCCGAGTTTAAGTTTACGAGTTCATGCCCTTCCCCCAATGATTCCAAGATTTAACGGTTAGTCTTCGACTGAACTCGAATTTACGACAGCCTTTTAGACGCATTAAATAACGTGAGTACGAGAAAATTTGTGATTCGTCATCAACACGGCCGCCCTGTTACACTTGTGCTTTCCGCACACGAATGATTTTATTACTACTTGTACTGTATTGCAGACATAAATCTCTCTTTGACGAACATTGACGTTTTAATTAAAAAAAGAAAAAAAAAAACAAATTTTATCATTTGTAAACATTTTTTTGTTGTATAAATGTATATACTCGTATATTATATTCGGGTTGTCCTTATATATACGTATATACGTGATATATTATATTAACTATATTTTAGTCCGTACCCATTAGATTTTTGTAAGTCACACGAGAAGTGAATTAGGTATAATTTGGAAAACATTACTCAACCTCTTTTGGAGCCGATTTATCGATAAAATATAGTAAATAAAAATTATATTTAATTATAATTTCTTTAGGATAACTATTTTATTATAAGAGTCCGATTAATGTAATAATAAGCTAAAAAAAAACCCACTTCAAACTTTTTCAGCCTTTATAAAGACATTATTAATTTTCATTGATCGTAAATAACTATTGCAGCTCATTAGATGATATCTTAATAAAATAAAATCTGCAACTATTGATATAATATATATTTCAATTATTATTGTATATATTTATAGATAATTATATACTGAACGTTGATCACAATATTCGTGAATAGTCGGGTAAAATAACAAAGTTTATTTGTTTACGTATCTAATAAGTACGGTTACATACAAATCAACGAAACAGTTTCATAAATTCAATGATCAACTATTTTTGTATTACTAAGTCCAATATACTAGGAAGAAAATTAAGAGTATATAAAAAGAAAAGAGGTAATTGTTTCATTGGAAGTCGTTAACGGAACCACCGAACGTCATGTTTAACTAATGGAAAAATGTAATTGTAAAATTACCAAAAATGAAGAACAAAAACAGTTTTTGTTATAAGTAAATACATTTTTAAATTTATTTTAATTTAATTTTTTCAGGTCAGTTCAAGATTATCATAGACAATATCCTCATTAAAACCACAAAACTATGTGTAAACCATACAAATTATAAATATAAACATCAAATATCTTTATTAGGCATATTAAACTTGCGTGTAAAAAAATATTTATTAAATTTAAAATATATAAAATTTAAGGAAATAGAAATTTTTAATCGTGGATATAAAACAATAATATAAAGTATTGAGTGTATTAATTATTCAACATATATTAGTATTTTATAAGAATCTATAGTTAATCTCGATTTATTTAATTTTTTCTTTTAATTTTGAACATAAATTAGTACCTTTTAAAATTGAACAACTGTTATTTGAAACATAAAAATGTATTATTATATATAGTGTGGTGTAAAAATAGCGATCGTAGTAATCACATTTGTATGTTTTACGTATATTAATGAAGTGAAAAAATCAATTTTGTTTAAAAAAACAAAAATGGGTTTATAAGTATTTTTTCTTGAAAAATAATGAGTTTACGAAAAATATTAGTTTATTATATTTTATTGATATTATTGAGACCTTTAATTAGGATTCTAGGCAATTTTATACCAATTGCAATAGGTTTTTATTACATTACATTGGAAAAGCAATTAGACAACCCTTTTCCACCAATGTCCAATCCTAGTTGGCATCAAAAGGGGTTGAGTTAAGTCTTTCAAATTGTACTCAAATAACTTTCTCATGTGACTTAACAAATCTAGTGGATATGGACTAAATACAATTTAGTTTAAAAAATAAGGACCACCCTTATATATACGTTATGGGTAATGTTAACATTCCAATAACGTTTACTTTAACTGGATATTATTCAAAACAACGTTAAATAATAGTTTAGTGTGATATCAATAAATACAAGTGTACATCATCTAGTACATCATCATTGTACAATTAAAAATGTCATGGAAGCACGCTATGCAACAATTAAGGATAACACAATTTTTCTTTTGTTATTTTATTGCAGTTCTGTATTTTTATGTTTATAATAATATTTAAAACAAAATGTATGGTTTTACATAAATATTACCTAAAATTACCTATCACTAATAATTGTCTTACTGTAATTCTTCTTTTTTTTTTTAATTTTTTTTTTAACATTATTCGGATAGAGTTGATATTTCTTATTTATAACGAACAATTACATATTAACTCCCTTGTTTAGCTAATGTCAAACATTATCAAAATGTTAACATAACTCGTAACACATAAGTATGAAAATAATACAATTTTATAATAACGTAAAAAATTAATAAATGATAACATTTTAATGTATGACGAACAATGCCAGAAACAACTATAATTCCATTTCCGAAATTTTCTTTCACCATACTTTTGAAGGCTTCGAAGTACAATTATTGGTTTACGATCATATTAGAAAATAAAAAATAAAAACAGTGAAAAAATCAGGATCTAGTCTGTCACAATAATTTTGTGAGATAGTTGATATAATACACAATTTGTATGATTGTAAATTAAACGCAAATTGTAATACATTTTTAAAGAAGAATTTTTTTTAAAAAATCTGAATCAATCATACAAATTTTAACACTACGGTTCACTATAAGATTTCTATTTTATTTTTAAATAAGCATTCAACAGCATATGTACTCGATAACTCTCCTCACAGATTTCAATGCAACTATTATTATCATGAAATCATGATTCACTATTTTAAGTCGATGAAATTAATGTTAATATTTGGAGATGTTACAATTGGGTGATTTCCTCGACATGCTTTTTTTTTTTTTTTTACTATTATTTAGGTGAATTTACATCCTTATTACAAAATATGTTAAAAAAAATGTATAAATTATTTTATATTTTTGATAATAAAAAAAAATCTAGAAAATCAAAAATATGAAACATGCTAAGGAAATAAAACGCATGTTATACAAACTATATACATATATCGTATCATATAACAATATAAATATTGGTATTTCCATTTTTTTCTTCAGTTTTCATTTGTTATCAGAAAATCACAAAAGGAAATTAAATAATAACTTACTAAAGCATAACTAAAATCCTATTTTTAATCTCATAAGGAACGTAGTTCAAGAGAGAAATTGGAAATCTGATTACAGAATAGAAATCGATCATTACATATTATTGTAAAACAAATATAATGTTATTCTCGTTTGCTCTAAAGCTAATGAAATGTGACGTCTCTGAAAAAAATGAATTAGGCATGTTTCTTTAAACAGTACCTGTTCGTGTTTACACGTAGAAATTTAAGGCCAAATGGTTATATTATTTATGCATAACAACACTTTCACGGTTTATTATTTATACTACCCCTAGAGTAGCTGCCTAGCACGCAAACGGAATAAGTATAATAATAAGAACGTTGCTCATGAAACACCAAATGATTAATGGATTAGAATTAAACAAATTACATAACATTTATCCGTAACATGAATATAATTCTACAACCTCATATTCATACATTTTGATAGAATGAGCCGCTTTTTAAAATTTCATCATAACATTTACTTTAATGCGTACTCGTTGGTCAGTATTCACGATTAGATAGACTGATAATAATGTTTACATTGTATTTATTGCTAACTATATGGATTTAAATGATAATTGAAAATATAAAGTTGCTTATTTTCGAAATAATTACAAACTCAAAAATCAACACTATGAATTTAATATTTAATCATACACTTTAGACAACAGTAAATTGAATTGAAATAAAATAAAATATTGTTCTCCTAATTTCGTGAGCATTATAAATGTTAACGACATTTTTAAAATTGTACAGTTACAAGAAAAAAGAACAAAAATTTATTAAATGTAATATCAGACTGAAAACGGCCACCAGTAATCTTAAGTTAAAGTAGCTCAGCTGAATGATTTTTTAAATCTGCTTATCAAGCCCGTTTAATTCGTGCTGTACATTTGGAAATATTTGATTATTGAAAAAATAGTCGAGTTTGTAGATTGCATACATACGAGTATATGCGATAAAGAATTTCGGAAGAAACGCTAGATGATAAAAATGAGGATATAATATCCAACTTGAAAATTTAAGCACTTGCACGGAAAGAATTAATTTATTCGGTTCTTTTCGTTTCAATTAAAATGGTGATAATCGTAATTTAAAAGTTATTTAAAAAAAATATATATATAATTTCGTGTACTACATTATACAGATTATTTATGGTCTTTTGTCGTTCATAATGAGGGTGTTATTGAAGTTAGGCAAAATATTAGCTTAAGGAAAATAAAAGGAAATTAAGATTGCGATAATAAACTACGGCAATGATAATAATAAGGTGAACATATAGACATTCAATTGTAGTGGAATAGTCATTTATTACTAATATATAATTAATAAATATGATTTAAACACATAATATAACATTGATGCACTCTAAACCTTTACGACGACGATTAACAACGCTTGTGGGTAACAATACTCACACCGTGGATGTACAATTAATGTTGCGATTCATAATATAACATGATGCGTTTACTACATTCGATTTATGAATTAAGTAGGTACTCTTCCGTTTTGCGATAGTCTGTCAGAGAATACGTTGTTGAACATCATTATTATTGGCAAGTTTTAATACGGTTCGATTAATGGTATGCAATTTTTTTTTTTTATTTTACATTTTTTTTTTTTCCATAATTTTAAACTCATAAGAATCATTAGTATCTGAAGTGTATTTTAGAAACACAATTTTACTCAATACATGCGTACCTGCGTTTAATGTTATCGAAAAACCTAATGATGTTTAGTTATATAATTGTTTGACAAGATTAATTTAATTCACAATGCTCATTTATCAATTTATATAATATAACTATATCTAAATAATACTCAACAATTTCGTGTTAAAGTTAATGAGTTCTCTATATGATTTTTCAATGACTGGATAGCTGGGGTTAAATATTAAAATTTGGAGGTTTATAAAATCATTTAATATATTGGAACAAATATAAAAAAAAAAAAAAAATTTAAAAAAATTTAAAAAATTATACTTGTTGAAATTAATATTTTTTTTTTTTTGATAAACATTGCTCAATTATAGTATGATAAAAATAGTATTATATAGAAACTTAAATTGTAAAAACATAAGGTTATATATTTTTCTAAGGAGTTTAATATTTTTCATTAGTTTTGGTATTTATTTTCAGTTTTTTTCCACGCTTAGAGAAATTATTGAGTGTATCGAAAAAAACGACCTTCTGTGTACAATATTCAATCTTATGAGAAGCTGCATGAAATTTTTTTGTGAACTTATACCACCCAAAACAGTGTTAACGGATGAAAAATAGAAAATAATTTGGTCGTTAAAGAAATACCTACGTTTTTTATCGATTCAGTCATGTGGGTATAATAATAATTGCGAATCTGTGACATAATACAATGTTATGACTCCATAAATATTGCAGTACACTAGTGACGATAAAATTAATTGTTAATAATTTATAGATATAAAAAAATTCAACATTAATATATGATAAGTATAGAACATTATATTTTTAAATATGGTTTTAGCTAATTTATGGAAATAATTTATGTGCGTATTCTATTCGTTTCGGATGAAGAATAAGTGTTATAATTATATACAACTCATGAAAACTGTAGGTCATCACGACAAATGATTAGACCCGGGATCTAAGATATTCTGTTTCACCGGTAAAAGAAAAAAGTGTTAAATGTTCTTAATTTCATTAATACTATTTTAATTTATTTTTTACTAGTGTAACATTATATCATACAAGATATAAATATACGTATGTATCTAAATATTTTGATTATTGAGAGTCATTAATGTTATATGACTTATCGTTCAAATGATTATTGACTTGGTTAGTACCGGTTTCGACAGTTTAAATGCATGAAAACACACTCCATAGCAGAGTTTGATCGGGCCAATGAATGACTGTGTCAATCTTTCCCGCAATAAATTATAATTATTCCTATCGTATTCCGTGTGAAAACGTCAAGAAGCTATTGATAAAATAAAAGTGCGTGTATGATTTTGTAGTGAAAAATCACTGTATTTAAAAATCGTTTTGTCGAGCTTAATGCCGAATGAACGATTTATCGGTGTATGTTATACGAGTACATACATTTTTACGCATTGGTGTAGATTACATTCACTCAAAACTATCCTGTTGCTTTTATAAATAAAATTTCATAATATATGTTATACTTGAATTTGGTTAGTTAATTTAATTTTAAAGCGAATATGCTGCGTTTTGATACTTCTATCAATGATTTAAAATAAAAGCTTTCAAAACACACATTAAAAATTATTACGAGTTCGGTTACAATGTATTGTATTTTAAGTCAACGAGTGAATCGGGCTTTGGTATAAAGCGTGAATGTACACAACGTGTAGAAGAAATATTTTTGAATGCAAATATCAATGAAAATGTTGAATCATATTCTAAATAATTTAAATGGACTGAACTTATATAGTAATTTTAAAATAAAATGTCAATACATATTTTGTTTTGTTTCTTTTTAGTCTCTTCGTAAGCTTTAGCGTATATTCGAAATCAACAGACACTATCGTACACACATACACACACACACACACACACATATATATGTATTATATAATATAATTTTTAACCAACGCAAACTCAACAAATAATAACGATCGGCTTCATAATTCTTAGTTAGTAGTGTTGAGAAAGACGCATCATGGGTTCATAAATGGTTGGAGTGATTAAGTGTTTTATTTTGATGTCTTTGTTAGAAATTAATTTCGTCCTTCTTCCTCCTCGTTCATCTTTAGATGAAAAATTTTCGAATAAACGTGATGCTTTAGCGCCTTAGTCGCAGCACAACTTGGTCGAAGAAAAATTACTTTCAAACCGTATAAACAACAATATTTACGAATGAGTACGTGAAGATCAGCTTAAACGAGTAATACATAATATCGGTATATACACGTATAAAAAATTATTAAACAGAAACAAAATTATAATTATTATTACATGCGGTGTAAAAGATAAATGTATTTATCCTATATTAATTTAAATCAAACATATTATGATATAAAATATTTATACTATTCTTACAGTGTATATGGGAACAGACAGTGTGTTTGAAAATGATTTTTTTTTTTTTTTTTAGTGGCAAGTGCTTTACCAAGTGACGTGCTAACGTTGTTTGTTCGATAAAAGCAAAATGAGTGTCTCTAAGCTCTGTGGCAATATAATGTAGCTTGGGCACAAGAGGAAGAAAAAAAAAACAATAATAAAAAATGAAATGAAAAACTGTATCAAAAATACGCAGACCGTCATAATAGATCGACGACGAGACGTCACACTGAAGTTATACTTTAGAAAACGATGATCCGAAGACTTTTGTCAAATATTTCGCCCTTTTCCATACACATACACACGTGAGTAACAACTGGCGAGAGGAAAGTCAATAATGTTATGATAGAACCATACGTCTTATATTATTTTTAATTATAACACACGAGTAATAATAATATGACATATATAAACGTAAGTAGTAAATGTATATGTTTTTTCATGTTTTAGAGTTTAGGAGACATCCAATGACCTTACAATGTACCATCATTTTTGATTTCTACCTTTTCCACAATCTCAATGCGTCCGCAACTAGTATTAAGATACACTTGTCGGCGGCAATAACGTACATCATACAACAGAACTTACGATAAACTCTGTGACAGTACATTTTACGTAACTATTTCAATACGTTTTGTTGAAAAATAATAAAATAAATACTACAAGTGCGAGCCAATAAATAAGCAGTATGCTCACTTAAAGTAATTTGTCATGGACAAAAGGTTTTTTTTTTTTTTTAGGGAGAAAGGGGGCCGTAATACAGTTCACCTCCTCTTGATGCATCCCGAGTAATTCCAAACGACTAGGACACGTCCAATTCACGTCGAAAACCCGTATATTTTTCCCAAAGCATCCTCCGGAAACAGACATATTTTATCAGAATAACTTCATGTGCGGAAGCTTAATATACGAGGGTAGGAGAACAGTTGACGAGGTTCTTTGACGTTTTTTTCGAGTTAGTTCGAACTACAGTCATCATGCGCGTTACATAATGCACATTAATACGACCACTGTACACCACATTATCGTATTGTTTTTTATAATTGTTATTGGCCTTTGTTTGCTGTTGTCATTTCGTACGGATTTTTTTTTTATTTGTGTATTCAATGTTATTGATTTTTCACGCACAGTATTGTGTATGTGCCGACGACAACACGAAGCTCGAATTCTTACGCCTACGGCCAATGAAATTTAATTAAAACTACTAGGTAAAATAATTAATGTTTTTTTTTTATTATTGTTTTATTATTATTTTACGACAAAACACGTGTGTTTGATATCGATTTTTTTGCGAGTAAACGGTATCAATGTTATAGCGTTATACGATCCTATAAATTATAGCAGCTGTATGTATGACTATTGGAGAGTTTTAATTTAGTGTTTTATTCAAATTATCGTTCAGACATGGTATTTTTTATCACATGGTGCGAGCATATACAATATAGACTACAATATTATTATAGAATTTATTTGTTTGTTTCGTTTTGTTTATTTATTATTTTACATCAGATTTAAAAACACATGAGTCCTTCAATTACCTGACAATAATAAAGTAATAAATAAATAAATAAAAAACTCGAAGTAAATAATTTAAATAGCTTGCAGTATTATTATATTTTTTAAGACCAGTATCAAATTAATCATTAGGTATATTAAACAAAATATAAAGTCAATAAAATCGCAATTGAGTATGAAAAAAAGAAGATGTATATTGAGAAAAGTTAGCCGTTTTTGAAGATAATAAAAGAGATTTTAAAAGGAAAAATTTTTATTAAAATTATTTTTCTTTATTTCATTATATGCGTGTATTTTTCATAAAAGAAACTAAATTTTTGTATACATGATGATGAGTTTTTAATTCGAAACCGATCATATTTATCAAATTTAATTATACTCCGGGCTAAGTATATATTTATTTATTTATATCTATAAACTATATTTGAATTTATTCATATATTAATTTAAGAGGATTGTATTTTGTAAGGAATTTTCAGTGAGTGACAAACCATTTTTTTCTTAAAATAGTCAATGAATAATAGTATGGTGCTATTTCATGTTCGCTCCACATAATTTCTCCCAGTCTTTATAAATACTACGAGTATCAACTAAATGAGAAAATATTTTCACTGAACTACATTTATGTCAACTAGTAAATTAATTTCAAAAGTTCACTGTTTATCAGTATTGATCATTTACAATTTTTTTATTACTCATTATTAATATCGAATTAACTGTTTGTTTGTATAACATTTGTGTAATATTGTAATAGTATACAATTTGTAACAATAATAATTGTCTAAGACCGATTTCATCTCAAATCAGCTTAACTCTAACTCGAAGATAAAAAAATCTTAAATCCTAGAGTGATGATTAGTGATAATTACTATGTAGACGGATGAATAACAACAATATTATAATCGAAAGCGTATTTACAATAATTTTTATCCAAGCCATTGAACATTTCTACTGTTATACTGGATATTAGTTTTTTGTTTGCACAAAGAACTGAATTGTACAACAGATGTTCTGTGTGTATACTTAAAAAAAAGTCTGAAAAGAAATAACGTCATCATATTCTTTTTTTTTTTTTTAACTTCAACTGTCTGACTTATTTCCTTTTTATGGCAAAGTATTTGTTCTTGTATTTTTTTCTTCTTTTCTTTATAACATGTCCATCTGCGCTTGATTGATGATCGTGTACAGTTCCTCATACTTCAATATTTTATAAACGGTAGTTCATGCCATCAAGGTGGGTGTATTTGTGCAATGGAAGTAATTTTTGATCAGTGCCAATGTCAAAAACACGTACCGAACTTCGTAGTTCATATGAAATCTATCGTACCGTTAGTTGGCGAAAACCTAAATGTGTTGAACCAAATGTTCGACATGTTATATAATACACGTCCGGACGTACGTGAAGTTATCTCGTTAGAAGTTTTCTCACTTAAAACTTCATACTGTCGTTATGTCTATTAAATATGACGTGGAAAATAATAAATTAATATTATAAAGCTTTCAGTATTTGTTTTATGTTGATATTCGTATCTACAGTTATAGAAACAAAATGTAAATAATTTGAATTGTACTTATATTTTCAACCATCAGGAGAATATTTAAAACTTCGTGAACGCAAAAACCGTAATGCTATGTAACATATTTATTGTATACTATAGTTCGTTATGGAATGGGTACATATAAATATTACGTCGGATTATCATCGTTAGTGCATCGATGATTGACAGGTTATGATATATAGGTTATGTATGTATACGTGTAAGAAACAATAATAACTCTACACGAAATGCAAATAATCGTGTACGACTTATATTCTGCGCTAACGATTTGTAAATTTTTTCGTATTGACTAAAAGCCACTTTCTGCGCCCGATATATATTTCTGTACCAGCTCGGACTCACGAATTGTAAGGTAAATTCTCAGACCTCCCGCGGCGTTTTTGTTAAAAAACATTTATGAAAAATTAGATGCAGGTCGGATAGAAGTCGATTAATTATTTATTATTTTTTTTCTTATCCACCGTGATTCGTAACATTGGATATCCTATTTTTTTTTTTTTTAGTAGAGTAATATTTTCGTGTTGGTATGTTCGTATATCTTAGGCGGGATGGTCTTGACGTGGTCTCTTATTGGCGGTCGTCCGGTCCAGAAAGCGAAACCGTCTGTGACGGAGTTCGGACCGGTGATCGTATATTAAGACACGACCATTTTATAAAGCTCGGTAACGATCACGTGCACTTCTTCCTTTCACTCATTGACCACTGTGCGTACCGAGCATTTTATTGCAGAATTGGACGACCGTGATGTACACCATGCCGTGCAATGTCACTCCGTATGACGTTGACATATTCTTATCGTCAAATATGGATTTTGGTTTGCCGGATTTACAAAAAATAATAAAAATAAAAAAAATAATAATTGAATCGAGTGCCGATCATTTGTTATAATCTTGAAAATCGCATTTTGAAGTTTATACTTCAACATTCAGACAGTGCCAATGTATCAAACGTTACTGTAACATTTGGCCTAAGATATAATTTTTTTTATATATTTATAATTATCTTGATTACTCCTACCCTCCCATACACGAATTATCGCGCAGTGCAGTCCATAACAAATCGAGCGAAGATAAAACGGATTAAAAAATAAATAAGACCTCGAACGGAAAAAGAAGAAGAAAAATGTCGAATCGTTAATACCGCATCGGAAAACTAAACACGCGGAACAAATAAATGAAACGGGAAAGCGAGGAAAAACTACTGCAATAAATACATGCTAGCAGCTATTATACAGACACGACAAAGGTGTGTACGCAAAAGGGTGGCCTTTTCGGCGTACAAAGTTATGGATTCTCGTCGCGTATTAGCCCGTCGGGCACGAAGGCAGACTCTTTGTCAGCTCTGCACGATATTCGTTTGCAATGTACACCACGATTTCGTTCTCTCCACGTTCACCATTATCTATGGCCACCGAGTGTGTTCGCGGTCGACAGCTACGAAAAAAATATTTCGAACATTACAATTTATCCCAAGGCTTAGGGTGTATCACAAAAACCGTTAGCTTACAGTCTAAGCTAATGGTCAAGGATAAGAAACATTATACGATATAATACAACCGAATGTACTAATATCTTATTTGAATTGTGAATAATTTAATCGTAATTTTAAATTACACAACCTGTGAGGAATATGACTTATAATATTTAATTTCATAAAATTTCTATTTTTGTGCTGGTTATTTGTAATTTTATGTACCTCACAACATACTTCGATTAATGTTATGCGATACGTAAATATGCAACGACCCAGAGGTTGAAGAGATGTTTAATTTGAGGAGAAAATATTTCAGGTAGCCTGCCCATCTGATATAGATATTCGATCAAACATATAAAAAAATTACTCGCTTAGATAATAACAATAAAATATAATAGGTACATACATTTTATAGTAAATACAGAACAAAATACATTATATTAACGTCAAATTACATTACCTATGTTTATTATTTATTTAACATAAACATTATGTAAATAAATTATAAATAAATAAAATAAATATTTTTATTTAATATTTATTTGATTTTAATAATATAAGGATAGTTTACTTATTTGAAACGTATTACTATACTAGTCAATTGGATTATCTTGTGACTTACTTATTACTTCATTACTTTTGGAATACAAATATATATATATATTTATATTCACTAAATATTCATATTCAGTTACTCAAAATTAGAAGGAGTGATCGGTCCTTAGATTCCAAACCTCTTTATCGCGCCATTTCCATGTTACACCCATACAGGCGAAGACATGATATACGCATATATTAATAATATATATATATATAGTAAGTGTTATCGCAACATAACGTTTAATGATAATATTGGTATACGCACTTCTTGCATTAGTATAAATTATAATACTCACACACACCCGCGTTATATCGATATCAGTTACCTAATATATTACATATTGTGTATAAATATGCATAGCGGAGGATATTTAGTATTCCAAACCTCATGTTCGAGAATTCCGAAGCACGCGTAAGATTTATTCAGATATTTCAGATCATCCGTGATTATGTTATAACACAATAATATTATGCGTTAAAAATGAAAGTATTGTGATTGATTCAAAAAAACAATATGCAATTAATATAACATTCATACGATTACAATGATGTAATGGCTCTACCAATTAAAATTTAAAAGACAGAACTTTTCAAGTACGTCAAAGTAATGATTCAAAGACTCTTCTAACTATCTTAGTGTTAAGGCGAGGATTCTACCAAAAAATTACTTATCCCCAGATTTAAGTAAAATAATAAAATACTAAAAAAATAAAACGAAAATTAGTAAATGGTTAATACACGTAAATTAATATAAAAATAAATATTTTATACATTGAAAATAAATTAATAAACTGAAGTATTATTAAATTTGTAATGAACGAGCGATTTTGAATAAAAAATTTATCACCGGGTATATACATAGTAAATAAAATTGAAATTTTTTTAATTCGAAACTGATCGTACATTACAAATATAATACTCTACCAAATACTCTAGGCTAGGCTAAGCATTTATTTATTTATTTACTTATATCTCTATATAATATATTTACCTTTGACATATTTACATTGCTATTTACACTCACTAGACCAAATACAGTACTAGCAACTATTACGCCAATAACATTGGTATCCTATCCATTAAAACAACTCCGTCACTACTTCTATATATCTACAAGAATATTCTTCTATAATCAAAACTTTGATTAAAAATGTAAAACGAAAATGATTGAAAACAAATAGGTTATTATTTTCACATTGGAAAAAAGCCACTGCATCAATATTATAATTAACAACAAAGTTTATCATTCTACAAGATAAAATTATTTGGTTAACATTCAATTAACATCTTTGCGGAAACCTAATTTAAAAATAAGAACATATAAAGACAAGCAGCAAATACAATACTTCACAAACGTCATTCGTTACTAAAATCCAAACTTAACCGGAAAATAAAATTATTTATTTATAAATCAATAATAAGTCCCATCTGGTCTTATCGAATTAAAATAAGGGGATTAGCCAAAATTTCAAAATCTGTTAAATACAAGTACATCAGGACATTAATCTTCGACTTATTGTAGGTGTGGTATATCAGCAATGTTTCCCTTTACAGTTATCTTTACATCAAAACTTTTAAGTACTATATACTATAAACTATTTCATAACTAACAACTTGACTCCCACATATACTTAATTAAGAAAAAATTAATATTTTTATTATAAACATATTATGTCCTCTTATACCCAACTCTAAAATCCAGAAGAATGCTCAAAAAGAAACTGGACCAGGAAAAGGTATGATTCATTTTTAAATGAAATAAATAACAAATTACATTAGAGTGTGCCTATATGAATCTATTCCACAACCAAGTTATTTGTGTCAATTATAAACGTTTCATCATATTAACAAAAAAAAAAAAAAAAAAGGTCTTTCGAAATAATAATTATTGTTCGAATCTGAAGTGGTAATACATCTCTCGGGCAAGGTCGAATATTAATTTAGTAACTAATAAGTATATAACAGTGTATTTAAAGTATGTCTTAAAAATATATAAGTCGATCGGTAAACGATAAGCAACCGTACGGCGTTAGGTATATGTGAGTAAATCTGTATTATAAACAATAGGCTGGTAAAAATAATCCAACGAGGGACACAATCCAATATATTTATTTGTTCGTTTTGTTCGTAATTTAGAGTGGACAAATGTAGTGAGCGCGCTGGACTCGAAATAACCCGACGATGTATTATTGTAGCAGCGATTTACGCACTCGAGATACGTATTATATGTGATATTTTTTCCAAGTGCCAGCGGTACTATCAGATGTACGCAAACATAATATAATACGAATGTAGGTATGATATGTTGATATGTATAGAGATGTAAACGCTGTGTTTCTTTGAAACTTTCCGAATCAAACAATGCACACGAACCCTTACAAAATTTGGTTGGACCCGAAACGTATAAAAGATAATACATTCGGTGCATTGGCACAAACACAGGGTATTTTCAGGGTACGCTCAGTCCCTTAAAATCATAAATTATCATCCCCAGTCAATTTTGAGCTAAACATATGGTTTAAAGACAATTTATAAAGAATTATCTGATTTTATAAATTAATTAATTCCAGTATGCGTTGATAGTATTTTATAAAATAGAGTTATAATCATGTAAAAAATAAAAATATGAAATGGATATATATAATAATTTCTAAGAAATAACGATTGGATTCACATCATAGACAACACTGTGGAAATATTAGGTTCACGTGCTACTTTTTAATAACATGACCTTCAGTTTCTTCGATGTTGTAATATTTTAAAATTAAAATATTTAACTCGATTATTAGCAGGGGATGAAGTTTTAAATTGAATAGGTTAGATATATGATACCGTTTGTAGAATCACGTCATGCCATGCAGGATAGGATCATGATGAACGATTCTTCCCTGCGAAATAAAGATTTTGACCCATGTAACCCGTACATGGCAAATTTGTCTTGTTTTTGTTCTCATAAACTATAGTTTATATACATTAGTATACAAACACTACACTTGTATACCGTGATAAGTGCAATACGCATTAATTTCAAAATTTTAGAAACGGATGTGGTCTATACTTTTTGAGTATGTTTTACACTTTTAGTCGACGAAACAGAGTGCTATTAAAACTTTCTCTCTCTTTCGACTTAACATGAGTGTTATGATATTTCACAGTTATTTCTTAGTGTTGGGTTCGGATGGTGTTGACCACGTCACACATACACACACATACAACCATATAATATAAGCATATTTCAAATGAACGCATGCTCGGATCTTTCGTGACATCACTGATTCTATAATAATATGGTTGGACCTATTTGTTGGTCGTATATATTTGAAAGTATTTGCCGGAGTAAATTTCAAAAAAATAGCCATGACCCGATGAGTCATACAAACATACAACGAATCGGTGATATAGGATTGCGTACATTTGTGCCTTTCAGTATTATGATTTCGTACGTTTGTACAATTGCGTACGATTTTTTTACCTGATCCTTAAAAACATTATTACGTGTAGAAATGAGTTTAACGTTGCCAAAACACTACTTTGTATTCAGTAGGTATATGTTAAAAAAAAAATTAATAATAATATATCTAATTTATTAAAACCTATATGGTTAATATAGTTATAATATAGTCAGTAAAGTCAATATAGTTAATAAAATTACAAAAAATTATAATTTAAAACTTTGGTACCGATAACCAGTCCATTTTCAAAAAAAATAACTGACTGCCTTCTTTTTTAAAATTAATCGTATATTTGAATTACATTGTGAATTGTTTACATTAAATTAGTTTTAATAGCTGTTGATACATATTTATGTTGGTTTCAGTTTGGATTTCTTACAATGATTCAATGACAAAATATATCGGTGATGTATTCAAATCTAATATATAAATCGGTATTTAATCTTATTTTATACTATTATACGGATGATAGAGAATTATTTGTATAGGAATAATAATAGTCACAGTAATGTTTATGATTAAATATCAAATATATAAGTGATAATTTTATAAAATAACTTTCATTATAATTTTTCATGGTTGCGAACAACAGCAACATTGCACTACATGTTGGTAAATAGACCGTACGCAATAGTAATGGTAAAAAAGTTCCATACCCAATCAAAACGCATCTCAGAAATTGATTACCGTAGACGTTTTTACGTACATGACTACAGTAACTTGTAGTATTACATATTTTATACGAAATCCATATTTTTTAATCGAGTTGTGGATTTCGATGTATCAAATGTCTCCTGACTGATGTTACGGAATATTAGATAAGACAGAAAATCGCACCCAAATTAACTTGTATTACTCAACAGCAAAAACCATGATGTTATCGTCTAGTTTGAAAAACCGTATAACGTTATTATACTATTATTGTCTATCATACTATTGGCCAACATGAACCGATAGTCATTCAGACGTATTAAATGTGGGCGAAAACCGAAGATACCGAAACGGGCAGCTGTCGATCGTTAAGAGTTTATTAAAGTACATTGAAATTAGGTATAATTTTTGTTGAGCAGGATCACGTTTTTGGGTTAAGACGTAAAATATTTTATTTAAATAACAATTGGTAAAATGTTAAAAAAAAAGTTAATTTATAAATATTATACATAGAGGAATTTTTTTGTTATTTTTTTTTTTTTTAAATAATGAAGAAAACTGCACGCATAGCAAGGAATCTATTACTTTTTTAACTTGGACAAATATAAACTGATCCTTTGATTAAATCACGTTTAAATGCATTTATTTTTCACATTTAATTTTGATTGATTGTTATCAATATATGATAATATTTTAGCAATAATATATTAATATAATAATGATAATTTTTAATTTTTTTTTTTAAAAAATCTGGGACTTGCATCCGTTGCTTTATTGCATTGCATCCCATCCACAGTCAATAAGAACGTCAGTGATACTTTTGTATATAATAATTAATATATATACGAGTATAATATATGTATAAATATTTTATACCGTGTCTTTAGCAGATCGACGGTTGGAATTTTGAGGTTTTCGAATTTTTCTGATTTTGAGTTTATTTTTTACGAGCGAATTTTGTTTCAGAGGTGTTTTACTATACGTGGCCTTACATATGTATGAACAAAATCTAGTTCAAAGGTTGGAGTGCGAGGTTGGGAGGGGATGACGAACGAGGAAAAAAGGGGATGAGGAGAAAGAGAAATGTAGAATAATGAATGTATTTATATATATATATATACATCTCGTGGCGCTCACGTTCAAGTGTGGTAATAATCGCATTAAAGCGTTGTTTCAGTCAGGCATAGCTGTTTTATTGTCTGAAATTAAACAGCCTCGACTAGCTCCTTACATCTGCAGTGTGCGTATTGCCACGTGAATTGTGACAGTCGTTATCGCGCGTGGGGCCCAGACTGCGTCTTCAAACGCCATAATGCTTTTTTCGAACAATAGTCGTTTTTACTATTATATTTGGAAACCGTTTATAGCCATCTCGGCTAGTCATGACAGTTGTATGCTCTAATAAGAGCAAGCTTGTCTATAACCGAAGTGCGTCATCGGACAGTAAGGGATCGTCATGTGATGTGGTTCGTTTTCCGCGAAAAATGTTGTGTAACGTATGGTACACCAACACTTGATTCGTTTTTTTCATAATTGAAATCTGCTATAAAATGTCTACATGATTTTTCGATTCAAAAAAGTTAATAATAACATTAGTTAATCCATTTCGGGTATTCATAATCAGAACTGTTGTTGAATATTGTTGTTATTGAAATAATTGTTTTAATTTGCGGTAGTTTACGATGAATAATTTAGATTGGTATTGACGAGTAGGATTTAAGTGATTTAAAATTATTCTACCGCATTGAAATAATAATTTTAATATATGAGCATTTATGGAGTTTATTGGGTTATTCATCGGGTAGAATTATATTATTGATATTATTCTACTCTATAGTTTCGTAAAAACTATTAATTATTTTTGTTTTAGTACGTCATCGATCGAATTTAATTTCAAACTGTTTTTAGCATGCGCGTAAAAAGTCATCGATAATTATGTGGGCAGTGAATACTGAGCCGTGAAAGAATTCATAATTTGATATACGATAAAATGAACCGGTGAAATTTGAGTTCTTATCTCTTCCTATTGAATCAAAACGATGTTTTGTAAGTATATAAAATACATAGGTGCATATGTTTATAGTATATACAGAGAACAAATATGTTTGAACCGAAATCGATACGACTATCGCTTGATTTTGATCGTAAAACGATAGATCACCAAAAATCCTTCTGTATATGACTGCAAAACCGTGACGTTGGGATCACTTTAATTTCTCCTATCAAACAGGAGTGCGATTTGTTATTCACTGATATCGATTTTCCGCAGCAAACACGGATGTCTATGTTTTATAATATTATTTATACTCGATGATCATAGCGAAACATATATCGTATACGGGGTGGTTATATAGGAGCTCACGTGCATAGAAAATCACGGATACGTGGGTAATAATTTACGGTGTCCGAGTTTGAGCGCGTGCGTGTGCGTGTGTACAGGTGGTGTGTATAAACGATGCGTATAAAATCGATCGTTCGTGCCCACTGTCAAGAGATGTATAAATAATGAACGAGCCAGCTCGTTAGTATTAACGTTGTGTCTGCAGCTATCTGCTATCACTGCCACCGGCATTGTTATTCGAAAATTTACAAAATTAAAAAAAAAAAAGTTCAGTATTCCCTTATAAATTCAGCACTCCCTAACGCATCCCAATATCTAAACATTCATCTACCATGTAACT
The DNA here is from genome assembly GCA_034509805.1 of Sipha maydis. Taxonomy (NCBI): domain Eukaryota; kingdom Metazoa; phylum Arthropoda; class Insecta; order Hemiptera; family Aphididae; genus Sipha; species Sipha maydis. Next base: position 225,805 of record JASXSY010000706.1, on the reverse strand, counting down.
TACCACAACCACCGCAGATATACCTGTACCGACCAAAACCACTTAGTTCAATCATTCATGCTAAAACAAAATCTATGTCACGTATTAGCCAATCACAATATTATTGTTCCTTTACTTGTTGATATTTCACTAACATACACAAATAAAAAAAAAAATAAAAAAATACAGTATCATAAATCTATGTGGAGTCCTTGAAAATTATTTAAATTATTATGAAATTATTTTGATGATTATTATTGGTTAAGGTTATGAAAAATAATTAAAACCTATAAAAAACAACGATATTTTTTCTTGGGGTACTTTTTGCGGGTTTTGCTTCGTTGATATTAACATATTTTTTATGTATAGATTATTTTTATAGCTATTATGAAAAGTAACTAAACAATAACTGTTGTCGGATTTAATATTTCGTTCTCGAATATAATATATCGCATTTTAAGCTAGTGGTCCTTATTATACGTGTAAATCATTTGATTTCAAATCATGTGTATTGGTTCATATCATTATAGTGATTTTACGTGTATTATTAATTATTAAATGTTTTTATATTTTCGTAATGATATAATATGTATATAATTAAAAGTATAATCTACTAGCTAAACCAGCGAATTTCGTACCAGCTGACAGTCAATTAATGTAATAATATCTTTTAGCCAAACTCAATTTATGATTTTTATCAACGTAATAAAATTAATATGAATAAATGTATTACGTTCAATAGTTCGTTAGGATAAATTTTCCTGGTTAATATGTATAAAGAAAATAAAGATTTAATTAAACTATAAAAATCAAGAATTTCAATTACGGGTCGGCAAAACATTTCCTTTGATGAAGCTATGTATTTTACTGCATGGGTTACACTTAGGTTGATTCTCTTCAGCGAAGCACTTTGATTACAATAAACGAAGAATAATTCGGCGTTTCCAGCTATTGCAAATTCACTTCTTATACAGAAATAAAAAAATACAGTAAGTGTCATTTTTGAATAAAAAAATAGTCACTTTTGGAAATTATTTTCAGTAAAATATACGCGTTCGCCATTTTCTAGGTTCACATTGAAGTGTGGTTCATTTGCGTTTATTCTGTTGTTATAGCAACTACAAAACTACAACTGCCGGTTCGAGTCTTGTCAAGTGTAGCTTCACTTCCTTTTTTTTTTCACGACAAAGGTATATTATTACACTATATTCTTCTCCGAGGTCTAATCTATCTCTGTACTAAATTTCATTACAATTGGTTCAGCCGTTTTTGAATTACAAATAGTGAAAATAACCCGACTTCGTTTTATGTATATAGATTTAAAATTTTAAAGTTAATGATTTTAGTGTAAACAATTATTTAATTTTAAATGTTCAAAAGTTAAATAATCGTCATTTTTAAATAAAATAAACTTTACATCAAAATGAACTATTGTTATTTTAAAACAATTTATTAAATTATAACCAATCGTTTATTATTTCCGTACTTATTTATCGTTGAATTGATTACTATTACATATTAATATCGTTTCAAATATTATAATTATTATTTATTATTTTTGATGAAGAATAATTACTAATATATTTTGAAATGTAATATTACTTAATAAATAACATATTAGTTCGTGTAAACGTCTATTTACAGTTTACGTGAAACATTAATTGCACCAATCAATTAATTGTATGTGCATGTTAAATACACCAACTTCATGTACACGTTTATTTTAAATACCATAACCTAACCATTACTTTAAACCCATACTAGTTCCTCTATTTTAATCAAATACAAATGTTGGCAGTGAAATAAAATGGAAATATTATTTAAAATCATAGCAATTTATCTTTATATAAATAAGAGAAAAATATTTTCATTAATATAATTTAGTTGCGAAAATAATATCTGGGTAGCTACGGCAATCAATGTGAAAACGCATAAATAGTTTCACGATACATAAAACATTTATTTAGCTACTTAAATCTTTCCATATAAATACATTATTCATGTATCAAAAATTTCTTTTTAACTTCAAGTTAAATTTATCTGTAGTATTTTTCTGGACACGTGAAATATTCTATTTAAATATTTAATTTTAATGGGAATTGGCAGTCGTCAATATATAAGTAAGTAGGTTTGAATCAAATATATTGTGAATATGCATGCTGCAATGTATAAGATTTGCTTTTGATAGTCTTTTCGTTTTGCTGTAAGGAAACATAAAGGATGAAATTGCAGGATAAAAATGTAATCATACCACCCCATGCATAATGTATTTTCTTTGTCTAAGGGCTTATTTATGAAAACTCCTCTTTAACCTTTCTACGCGCTTCCTATATTGCTAATTGCATTAAAAATTGCTCATCAAACCTAATACGGATTACAGTTGCGGAAGCAGCCACATTTTTTATCATCTCAATATGCCTACTTATAGATACAACTATAATAGCCTATTTAGAGTTACACTGAGTGTACGTTAAAAATCCACCGAAGCGAAGATATTCGCTCGTAAAATGTGTTCCTAAGCAATCTAAGTCTCTTGTTCTTCTTTTCGTTTTTTTGTCCGATTAAACGATTTTTTTGTTATAAGTTCCGTGTTTACTAAAGGAACCTAATTTATTCAAACCTTCACATCGTGAGTGAATGATCCGGTCGCAAAAAAATGGCTGTCAATTTTTATTCTTTTATTTCATCATAATACGAAGAAATACATTAAATTATCGTTAATCGTTTTATCACGCAAAAATGTTACAGATACGTCAATATAATATAAAGAGCGCGATTGTGAAATATGGTAGAGTTACGTTCGGCATTTTTTACTTCACCAAAGTATATTATATATATTATTAGATATTATTTTTTATGCTTTGCGTAAATGCGTAAATCTATATGCGCACGTCGTATGGCAATATATTCACGTAAAAAACAATTCGGCGCACATATATACACATCTGGACCGCCAGGCGTTTTATGATAAATGTTTATCCTAAACAAACGGCACACAACCATGATAAATACGAATCCCTTCTCTATTTTTATTCCTTTTTTTTTGTGATCACAAATGTATCAGTTTTATGGATGTTATTGCTACGCTAGAATTTGAATTTTAAGTAAAAATACGACAAATATATAAACACATACACTTTATATATGTATATATATATATATATATATATATATATATATACATATATATACACTAAACGAACTTCGAAACGAAGGAAAAAAATTATAACCGAAAACACGTAGAAAACAATCAATTTATAATTAGGTTTGAAAATCATTGATATTGTTTACGACGGTACATACGATCATTATACAATAATCCAGTTGATTTTTTCAAAGAAATATAAAAAAAAAAAAAATGCATCTAGAATAAAACAAAGATAATGTCTTTATATCTGAATAATATATACGTAATAAATATTTTACACTTCCAAAAATATAACGGAGTTTTACCTCTAATAAATAACAAATTGTTTTCAGTGAATGGATTTACTTCGAAGCAATTTACTCAATGAGTTCCGTTAGTGAATCATAAAAATATTACTAAACAAACAATAATATTTAATATAGGGCTAAAAAAAAAGTTTAAATTTTTACTTTACAATTATGAAATAAATATATTATTTATTATACACAATGTGATAAAAACAAAAAGTTTATCAATTATATATTTGTTTTTGTTTTTATGACTTCATTTTATAATTTTATAAAAATAATTTGGAAATATCTAATTAATTAATATACAGCGCCGACGTCATTACCATTATTGCTTCTGACTTGGTGGGGTTGTTAATAAAATTATGGTACCCAAACAGCGGTACACAAATAATAACCAGTTTTATAATGAATTAAGAATTATGCATGAAAACCATTAATTTATATACACACCATCGTGCATGTTTCACAAATTGTCCGTTCTACACCCTTAAAATCATTATATATTTATAAAACTATTAAAGATATTACGAGCTTAATTTGGTTAAATTTATTTTTTATTTATCGTGTACATATTTTTCCACTCACGTTAGATTCGTAGAATATTATACCGAACCCAACGGCAGTATAACTTATTACACAGATGATGCTCGAATTAGAAAAATAAATTACAGAGTTATGTATGTCTATATTTTATAATTTTGAAAATTTAATCTAACCTAATAGTGAAATTCTCGCTGTATAACTGTAATAATCGTCGACGTTTAGGGTTTTAAAATATTTAGTTAGTTTTTGTTTCAGTATTTAAGAACATTTTTTTTCTTAATGCAAAACGTAGTCAAGATTATTATTCATCATTTAAAACATGAGGTCTGAGCTAATTAGCAATGTTAGGTTAAGTGTGTGATCTGTTTTTAGCCATTATTTGACTTTTTAAATATTTCTAATAATATTTGTTTTATAAATAAATGATACTATACAGTAGTACGTGTGTGCAATGTTATAGTTTTAACCCTCTTGAAGTTTGATGTACCATGTAAGATATGTTTTTTCTTCGAATTTAGAGTATTGTGTTACAACGTATTATACAGGTATCTTTAATACCGTTTACTTAAAACGAAAATATGATATTTGTCGGGAACGTAATATTTGGCATGGAGATGTACGTATGGTGCTCTAAAAGTTTAATAAAAAAATATATATATATATATATATATATATATATATATTTCTTCCTCGGCAAGGAACAATAACCGTTGTAATGTATTACCGACAATGGTAACCAGAGACGAACAATTAATTGAAATAGTTTATTATCACATAATGACATTACAAACACGTCCTGCAATTTTGTTTCAAAGACAATCATACTGTAAACGCAGTATAATATACTATTATGTCATGTTGGTCGCTTTCTATAAATACGGTACGTTTTAATATCAATAATAAAACTATTAAAAGTCCGATTTGCCAAGTTTACGGACCATGAAAGTGAAGCTCACGAAGAAAAAAAAGATAGGATGATCATAAAACTAGATGTACCGAGGTCCCATTTGCAACTTCCTGCCAAGAAACGACAGGAATTAGTCGACATCATCTCCTGATGCCAAAAAACCACTAATATCGTACACTCTTACATGGACTGCGGAATGTGCCCGGGACGTTTCGCTTTAATTTTCTTCGTAGTGGAGCGGGAAAATATTTCAAATTTTTTTTCGACGACACACAAAATAACATTGTGCAATATTCATGGGTCGTAAGAAACAAGTGTCCGTGTAATCCGGGAAAGGGTCATGGTCCGAAAAAATGTGCGTCTGTTTTTTCGAATTTTATCGATAACGATAATAACGGCTATACACACATGTATATTTTGTTATTTATATACTTGGCTGTAAGAAACATCGAACTAATCGATATCTTAACGTAATCGGTTTTTTTCCACATCAACTATGATATAGGTTTTGAATCTACGGTAGGTGTGTTTAAAATATTATACCATGGAGTTTTTGTTGTGCCCGTTTTTATCAGAAGACGACATGGTGAGCCCCATAAAACAGTGTTAGAGAAATATCGATAAATCGAATAAACGTTTAACGATCCGTGGCGTAATGTATACTTCGTGGTTATACATTTTTTTATATTTTTTTTTTTTCGACGTCAAGGGATATTTATCGCAAGACTCAATGATTATACTAAAAACTATACGCGGTGTGAATACAGGTGATAACGGTGGAACTTAGAAATTAAGCTGCATAAATAAGGCGGCAACATCGGTTAGGTTTTCGTTTGCTTGGTTGACTGTTTTTGCTAATGTTCCAATTCGAAAACTTTCACAAAAGGTTTTCTCTCGTCTCGTAATTAAACATCTTATTCGACCCGATCCCATGTGTTACTACTATACACGTAAATTAATAAACTGTTCAATCATAAGAATCTAAATCTGAATTATAACTAGAGTACGAGGGTAGTTATTTTTATTCTTATTTTTATCATAAAATCGAATTGTCTGTAAATTGAATTTCGAAAATGTAGTACATCGGTTTTAAAATACTGAAATGGAGTCCAATATTTCAATGTTAACAAAGAAAAATGCACTACGAAACACGGGGTCGGGTGTGTTGCATGTGTTATATTCCCGTTAATAATTTTCAATTTGTGTTTTTAATAACACTATAAAATATTATCACATAGTAAATATTTATTAATTAAATTAGATTATGCATTTTTACAAGCATAAGAATGTTATAATCGATCTCAAGACAGTATTTACAATTTCCATACAGAATATAATCTGGATAATCGTTGAAACAAATCAATACTGATTAATAGAAATTAATTGAATTCAATTATTTTTATTAGGATTGATATTATTATCAGAGAGAGAAGTGAAACCATTAGGTTTCCATCACATGTGGGTTTTTAATATCTTAGTATATGGTTAGACAGTGAAGCACGATGCAAAATATTATAAACAATTGAAAAATATCAAAAATAATTCAGTGGATTAAATAATAAAATATAAGAAAAGATCAACTACAAAGAAAACAGTTTTCACATTCTCATCCAAATTGATTAAATTCAAAATCCACTTAAATGTGAAAAATGTCGATTCATTCAGAAGAATATAATACGTGGTAAAAAATATATAAGCAAATTTTGCGCGATTTTATGGATATTTTATCGTTCTTAATGCGAAGACATAAAAAAAAAAAAAAACTGAAACACAAAAATTATTATAGTCAACACAAATATCGATTAACAAAGGACAGTCGTAAGGTAAGTCAGGAAAAAAGGATCGTGAACATTCAATCCAAAGTTATACACACGATTACTCACATAGCTGTTTGGGGATTTAAGTTATCACTGAGGTGTGGTTGGCTGCATATATAATTTGTAACTAATTAAATTGAAAAAATAAAAAACAACTCGGCCACGTTGAATGTTTGGTTTTGGATCACGCGGTTATAACATTTAAAATATTATTTGTTATATTCACGTCCGTCCCGGTGATGAGAATGTTGTGGGACATTTATGCACAGCATACGTCGTCATTTTTTAAGTTTGCAGATATATTACATTTTTTCTTCTTTTTATGAAGGTTTAAATTTTTCCTTCATATTTTAAACAAATTGTGTAAACAATGATAACATGGCTCACGTATAAAAAAATATTAGGGCCGTATCCGAGAAAATAATAACGTAACAATAACGCATGTATATAACAACTACACGTACGTGATAGAGTTTACGTTATCCCCATGATGCGTAATTTGGGGGTTGTATATTAATTTTCAACCCCTGAAATTTCTTTATTTGAAAAAATTAAAACAAATAATCATTTATTATGAAAAAAATAAAAAAATAAATAAATAAAAGGTTCAATATTGAAATTATGGGTTGTTATAATAGTCAGTCAACCAATGGAAATATAATCAATCATAGTATTAAAAATCATGGATTAAATCTAATTTTGAAATTAAAATAAAAAAATAAATATTTAAATAAAAACTAAAATGATCAATCAATTAATGACTATATATCCATTTAATTCTGAATCCTGCTATTGCTGCGATTTATTTTTTTTCATGTCTTCGTTGTTTAAAAATGATTGAAAATTAGAAACAGAATATAGTTACAGTAAGTCCTGTGTTGATACGAATAAATGTGAGAAATGAGGCTAATCAATGACTGAATTTTCAAAAATAATAACTTAAAATTCATAGTTTTAAATAAAATAATGCAAGAAGTATAATATGTATTTATTTTATATTTTGGTAGTTAGATAATCTAGATAATATTTAGTATTATTCTCGTATGTATTTGTATTAAAATAATTATTAACAAAACGTTGGAGGTTGGAACATATTGAGTGATTTCTACAAACTCGATACTATGCTCAAATCACGTCATTGGTTTTTCTTTTGGTTAGCAGTCGTATGCATACACTCACTCCATGCGTGTAGACTTTTATTGCAAGTACCTGAGTGCAGTTACGAGTTATATGTTTGCCACCATGCGTGATATCCTCGAAAAATGGCAAATGATTAACAGAGCTTATAATAATAATAATAATAATAATAATAATTATATGATATAAATTAATACCACAATTATTATTATTATTAATATTAACATGACAAAGCTGACTGCAAATGTTAACTGTTGTATACGTTGTGTACACCACAGCTGCTTAAAACGCAAGTCTGGCAGAATTTTACTGCAGTTACCGCGAGACCGAATCCTCCACCATCGAGGTCGTGTTGGTTGTCTTACACCGTGTACGTATGCAATACGTGTTGTAAATGATATCACTACGACAAACGCAGGCGTACGATGTATTGTAAACGATTCGAGTATCGATAGCGATGTTTGTGCCACTGCACGAATCGAAAGAACATTGTATGAAATGAGCTCATCGTGTCCAACGAGAAATTACTACCGACTGCTGAAATATTGTCTCCTATTGGTCGTTACAATGAAGGTATTAGTATTTAAGTGCAATTTATTTTCACATATTAATCCTACTACTCTGGCTTAAAAATGATATTAATATTGATTTATTATTATTTTTTTTTTTTAATTTGATAAAACCATTAAAAAAAATCTATTTTCTTCACAGATTATATCTGTAATATATAATCTAAAAAAAAAAATCTATACTACAATCTACAATACGTAGGTCAGTAGTAAATTACCGAGGAACCCGTGATCCGAACACATTACAATATTTAGAGTAAAAATGTCGATGAATAAGTGAGAAATTCCAAGAAGTTTTTTACCGGTCCGACTAACAAGCTATATTTGATATTTTGGGTTTTCAGCTTCCACTGCACTCACTTCACTCATAGTATATAAACAGGTCAATCTTCACTTTATTTAGCAATTTGTAGCTATGATCGTGTACGATGAATAAGCATTTTAACAATGGACAGTAAAATATAATCGTACAAGTCTCACACGGTTTTTTTTCCATTCAAATCGCATTTTTAGTACCCACATCATTGCGATCCACGTATTGCACATCTAACACGTAACAAATATTATTTTAGTATTACGTATAAAAATAACGTTGTTTCGCATACGTGAGCTTCAATTGAACTGAAAACACTCAATATCCTCGTCATGTATACTTGGTACAGAGGAGGTTACATCAACGGATCATTCATCCGCGAATCGAATAATATAGAACGTAAAGTATGTATATTTTTAACTGGTAAACGTACTTACCGCTTCTCACCGATGAAATGCGAACGTGTGATCATATCAAGGAATACCTGAGCACCTTAGCACTTCCGTTTTGCCGCATATCCTAAATGCGCGATCGGTCGGTTCCCGTGTGATCTATACCTAATCATATTTACATATTGCACTCATGCTGCAGTGCGATAGGGTTTAATTTGTAGTGCCGAAAACATTTAACCTAAGCCTATCCTAAGTTATTAAGTTACACCTGCGTATAACTAATAGAACGTGTTGTAAACATAATGTAAACATTATTCATACAATAAACTGCACGTCGTGTCATTTAATAAATAATATTTCAAGATTTTACGCCAGGTGTTCGCCGAACGATTTATCTGTTTTTGATGTAAAAATAAACTATTCTTTTCATTTTCGTTGTTAAACTCATTAAAAATCATGGATATGTACGTATAAAATATATGAAGTACTTTTTATTTTATGTAATTTTTTTTTTTTATTACTAAAGTTGTACCATTGATTGAAAAGGCTTGAACACTATATCCGTACGAGTTTTTCGGTGGACAACTCTAAGTATAGGAGCAGTGAATTAAAATGTGTAACATATTGGTTACGTAAAATAATCCTATAAGACAATATGATGTAAAAAATAAACTTTGTGATATTCGTTGTGTAGTCTAACTTGCGTACACGTGTTGCATCCATTAACAACAAATTTTGAATATTTCAATTGTGAAGCGGATTATTGTAACAATTCATTACTTTTTAACTCATTCGCTGAAACCCTACATTTTATAATAAGACTTTTTGATAATAACACAATAAAATACTAACATCTGGACTATCGAACGATATGTTAAGTGTATTTATTATTTCAATACGTTGTTAAATCAATAACAGCAAACTTTTAGCATTTTAACCGGAAATAGTATTCGTTGTGAAGCCACGGATTTTTTCCCAAATTACATTTCGATTACCGTGGCTAAACGACTTATCCAGTATCACACGGTATAGTTGGCGGAAAATAAAATTATCCGACGAGACCGAAAACGAATCCGCACAAAAATCTTTTATTCGGCGTTACATTTAAATGACCTTATCTCAGCGGAACAGATTCACCAATATTCGGCCCTGGTAACAATACACTATGTTCTGCGACTAGTCTCAAAACACCTATACTGTATTTTACATACATATATATATATATATATATATATATATATTATATACCCACGTCTTAACAGTACTTAAATATTTAAATGTTTAACTTAAAAATAACCAAATACAAGCGTATCATATACACATCATATGTCGCATACCATATAAACGTATAACAATAACTTGGGTACATGAATTATAATAATAAGCAAATGTTCCACGCTCGTATACACACGATGTACCGCATACTCTGTAGCGTCATCGCACGATATCAGAATAAAAAATAATATCGAAATATTCTGATGCTATCTTATTTTTTAGCCGTCTTCAGAGTCGGTCCGGATCGTAGCGAAAATCCCCGAAACGGTTATCGCGTTGTTGGCGAAGTCAACGTGTAAACTCAAAGCGTTCGTTGTCCAGGTGGTCACGGGTGGTTGTTAGTTAACGCCGAATACTGATTACCGAGCATTCGACTCCGATAAAAAGTTGTATACGAATCGTTCGCAAAGGAAACGGCTTGAACGCTAACCCATGTTCTGCGAAAGGGTTATTGACGTGAGGCGACTTCGTGCGCGCCAGCACCGTCATTTGGTTTGTGTGTATGTATGGGGGGGGGGGGGGGTAAACTCATGCGTTTGCCGCAGTCCGAGGTTCAGCTATTCCGAATTCGGCTCACCGTCCGGTACACAAACGGGTGTGTGTTCATGCACGAAGTGCAAATCATACTTTTGGACCGGTTTGATGTCCTCTCTTGGCCACGTTAATCGGCACATTGGTAAAACGCGCCCTGCTGAGCCGGAAATTCAACAGGAACACGTGGACCAACCCCTCTCCCGAACGTACGCCAACGGTGCGCGCACGTACCCGATTTCCGTTTCGTCTAACGCTAAAATTCCACCCGAAAACGTCGTAGCCGTGTACCGACGACTGGGCACCGAGAGCACGGTACACGACCGCCAGGTCGGTGATGTTACGGCGAGGCGACGATTCGTCATGCGAATCGACATCCGAACGATAATCCCGTTCTGTTCGCCGAAATTTGTCACCCTACCGTGATCGGAAGTTTTTCTCGCCGCGTAATCAATTGTCGTCGTATTCCCGTTGAGGACACACCATCAACAATAATCGTCCGCCTCCTCTCCCCACAACTCCCCACCATCCGGATACCCGAAGACCCGATTCACCACGGCGCACGGTCCGCTGCGGACGTCCAAGGGCAACGGAGGTGTACCGGCGGCACCGGCCGAATAGTACGAACACTCCGCGTCCGTCCGCTGTCGTTCGTGAATTTTTTCCCCGGCCCGATCGGTCAGTACGTGCCGTGAACTGAAAGTGTTCGTGTCGACCGCAGAGGAGTACCGTCCACAAGTGCACGTACACCACACCGTGAGTAAATTACTGTTTTACGTTACGAGACCGGTACCGGCCGAACTGTCCCCGGTGGTGGTTTCACTCCGGTTTTTAGACGTGAGCGAACTGTGTGCCCAAAACGTTTTCGGTCGGAACGGACACGCGACGTCGTCGTCCGTTCTGATTGTACTTGTACTCGTCCATTCGCACCCCGTTCGCTTACGATTGGTTATCTGCCTCGGACGGCGACTGTTAAGCTCGACGAATGGAACACGAAATCATTCCAGGGTGACTAAATATTGAGTAAAAAAATAATAATAACTTACACGCTCAGCTCAAATTAATTTCGACCGTTAAAAATCTCTTTTTGTTGGAAACCTACAGCAGCAGGGGAACCAACTTACGTCGGGTCCCGAGTACACACAAACACGGTTTGTCGTTCTTGAGACACAACGATCAACGATTGGGCGAATGATATTTGAGTTTCGTAAACATATATTACTTTCGGAATGGGACAATTGGGCCCCGCCGACTGGGCGCGGCTAACTAGGTGCGGCTAATTGAGCGCGGGATCAAGTGGGCGCGAGTCAAGTGGACTCCAGGACAGCTGGGCGCTAAATAATTATACTGCACATTATTATTATTATTATTTACATTATTTTTATATTTTGTTTCATCATATATTTTCGTCAACGGTCTCTTATATTTATTTTCTATAGGTATTTTATAAATTCATTATTAGTTTTTATTAGTTCTGTCCAGTTGGTTTAACGTTCTGTTATAGACATTCTACATTTCGTGCGGAAACATAGGCTGTCTTGGTCCATTACCTCTCCTGTTCATTCTTCCGACGTAGTTGTCTTCAAACCAGTCTAAAATTGGTTGCACATAATTTGGTAGGTTATCAGATAATGATAATAAAGCATTATATATATGTTCAAATGGAATAAACGCAAAAGCTATAACCATTTTCACATACAACGAAAAGTTGGGTTCATTGTTATACCTATTTATTAGGCCTAACTCACCCAATTTTTTTTTTCATATTTTTTGCCAAATGAAAAAAACAACCTCGAATTTCTGTAGTAGGAAATATTTCTGAAAAACTTGAAAGCAGCCATTTCATAGTCACAAGTGATAGACTTTGGATCGAAGTTTGGTGGCAGTAACACGCTAATCATGCCAAACAATTTGTATAGTTTCTCTATATTTATTAGGCAAAAGTGAGTAGAAAATAATTTTTTTTCTAGAATAATTTGGCGCAATTTTAAATATCCCATCCATAAAAAAATCATCGCAGGTGCTTGCTATTTCTATGTTTTGTTGACGGCCAAAAATTAGGATTCTTACAGCACCCATACTACTATCAGCAAGCAGAAAATTTTCAAAGTTTCCAGGTTCTGACTCATAAATTTTATAAAATTCAGGGATTTCAAGATCAGCCAGAGTTCTAGGATTTGACGGAGCTTGATTAATTTCATTGCGTTTCCTCCAGAATAACTTCTTTAAAGCTTGTTGGTTGGGAAGAGCTCCTTGACAAGCGACATCAGTATTTTGGGTACATTCGTTGATTACTCGGCTCATCGGTTCTTGTGTTTCTAGAGCCCTTTTCTTAATTTTTGTAACAATTATGTCTGCTGCCACTTAAGCTGCAGATGGTTCGTAGTTATACATATTTATAGATTTTACGACTTCGTGACTACATGCACGCGCGCTTTACAATACTGTTTTTGTTCGCATCGCCAAAACTCAATTTTTTCGTCTGCAGACAGTTTGTCATATATATGCGAAAATCCGTTTTCATAAAATTTTTCTCTATTTCGCTGTGACGTGATGTTTTCCATGGTTCAGTTGTATGGACTGAAAACTACTACTTCGAAAACTAAATGAAACTAAATCATATCTGTATATTTTTTGTATCAATTGTTCAAACACTGCTATTCAAAGCTGTAGGTACCGTTATACCTAATTGCTTGTCCTGTTATTATTTAATTGTATCATCATCACTCTGTACCGTTATTCCATCCGTTATATCTAATTTCGGCATTTTTATCGCGCGGCGGCTCACCGCTACCGCCGCGCGATGAATATATAAGCGATCTTCACACAATCTAAAGTCCCGATTCAGTACCTTTTCGTAGTCACAGTAAGACCTACCCTGGCTGACTTACGTGACTCGGAAAGGTAGCCCACCCTCTGACTCCACGTGTGGTGTGTCTCCCTGGTGTGATAGTTGGAGTCATTCCGGTATCATATCGTAGATACATTGCGCGTCGAGTTCACACTGTTTCGACAGTGTGTTGTTGGTCTATCTTTCTTGTTGCCATTTCGGTTTCCACCCATATTATTGTAACTTGCCATTATGCTTGCACTAATTGTTGTAAAAGTTGTGATGTAAAATAAATAATTACACATTGCACATAACACAACACTCGCGCCGAGTTGCCCGAGCCGAGTTGGCCGTGCCGAGTTGCCGTGCCCAATTGGCGGCGCCCACTTGTCCCAGACCGTATTACTTTACAGTTCGTTGTAATTTCATTACGAGGTTTTAATGAATTCGATTGCTTTTTTTTTTAGCTTTCAATGTGTAGGTACAACGTTTTTTGGGATATTACATTTTAATGTACTCGTATATTGCACATATTGTATTTATTCGGTTACTTATGCTAAAAGACTTTGTAGCGGATCGCGATTTTCGAATGACTTACTAAGAGACACATTTTAAAGTTATCTTTAAATGCCTGTAAATACATTTCAACATTTTTATGAAATCACAATAATTCTGAAGCAATTAATTGTCGTGTCACTATTAAAAATGATAAAAATTCATTTAACATGAGATGCATACACTATTTTTATTCGCTAAGAATCAAAAAAAAAAAAATTTAAATCAGTTTTAAATTTTTCATATTTTTAATTAGAAATACATTAAAATCAGTATATACCACCTTTTAGCTGGACAGTCATTACTTATATATTTTAAAAATGTTTTCTTTGTTGTGCCAAAAGTTAAATAATCTAGATTAATTGAAAATAAATAAGACATTGCAATTTATAATTTTTTGTTGTGTTGTTATTTTAAATGTAAGTAATACACAGTGTTATTTACAGTATAATTATAAGACAAATAACAAGTAGGTGTGTAATTTGTTACACAACAAATAATTGAAGGTAAACTCAACTGCTGTGACAATGAAATGAAATTATAAACATTCTACGGCTAACTAAATACAACACATTTTAATCCATTGAACTCAGCAGTAATAATTTAATTAATTAAACGAGTAAAAATGCATAAGAATAATACACTTATAGTGTGTACCAATGCCATAAAAAATTAGCGCAGGTATAAATAAACGCGGGCGAAAATGTTTAAGGATGTCAGTAGTAAACATAATTTACCAAATCGAATTGACTGAAAATCTTTGATACATTATTAATTAATTTATTATAATTTATTTCCTAAAGTTTATCGTAAAATTATACAGCTCGATTTCATAATTTTCAATTTATAAACATGTGTATACAATATGATAGTTACACAGAAGCATTATTTTATGAAAAGATTACAGACGTGCGTGTTTATTTTTTTCAGCTCAGTATATTATTATTTTTCTTTTTTAAACGATTCAATAGGGGATTGATATCAAATATTGAAGAAATTCATCCTTCTGATGAATTTCTTTAATATTTGATACGTTAATTAGTGTTAGCCGAATATGTAATATAAAACCGTAAATTATAATTGTAGCAGAAATATATTATATATAAATATATGTATAAGTCAGAAAAAACGCGTATTTGGTACTTGTGCCATCACACATTGCACGTGCATCAAAATATTTTAGTGCATCGTCTCCCCACAATAATAATGATAACGAATCGCGCATGCGCAGTATCGCCACGTTTCAATACTGTTTTTAAACGCTCCTGGCGTTGTTGCACTTGTGGGAACAAAATACGAGAAAAACGCTCGCGCGTATACGTAATTAATAACAAAGTACCCTCGCGAAACGTGGTTAAAAAATGTGTACTTGTCGAACGAAATGCCTAATTATATGCTAAACGGAGTACCATTAGGTCGACGTGATTCTCAAGGCAAAGCGAAATAAAAATTAGTCGTCGTAATAAAGGGACGGACATTCGAACACGGGGTAAGTCGAAAAGGATGTACGGAAGTCGTGGACGAATTGCGAGCGTGGACTGGACGCCACCTTGTTGGAGGCAACGCGAAAGAGACACGTAGTTGGGCACGATATCGCGGTGAGGGAGCACTGTGGTGATGGCCCCACACACGTTGTTGTAGTTTCGGTCAGCGGGGTCATGTCTCCGTGGACGACTGGCCAATAGCGTATTCTGTTGTTATCATCGTACGTAAATGTCCGTTATTCAATGTTTTCTCTTATGTTCAGTCAAAGTTTAGGTCATCGTTTCAGTGTCACAAAGTTTCATATTAATAATAGCATCCGCCCACAACTTCGTTTGCGTAGAATTCGAATCATATATCATTAAACTATATTGAAAATAAAATTATATTAAATCATATATAATAACAATAAATAATAATATATATACAGTGTGATCACGATAAGTGGAAAAACTATGTGCAGCCTTCATATATCGTGTGTCCGCGGAAACAGAGTACACTTTACCACTCATTTTTCAATTATATTTTGGGGACATTAAATAAGACTGTTGGATCTTTAATTTCGATGACTTCTAAATTTTTTGCTCAAGTATTTTGCGAATACGCAACACAACTTCACTTTTTTAAATGATAACTCCTATTTTGAGTATCATTTTCGGATTATTGGATAATTTCATGTAATTTTGATCCAACAACTTTTACTCTGAATCCAATATTGACTGAATGAGAGCTATTTAAAATTATAAAATTAAAATATATATTTTGTTGACATTTATTTTTTAATTTTATTATTTTAAACTCTACTACACATTTTTTCTTTACACTTCAATTAACAAATATCTCAAACATAAGTTACTGGATAAATTGTTCAAAAGTGGATCTTATATCATTATGTACACGTATAAAAATAATACTTGCTATGGAAGTATATTATTAAATTATTTTTCAAATACGTTTCGTGGTTAAGAGTTAAGAGTTAAGAGTTTTAAGAGTTTTAAGAGTTTTTTCTATGCACTTTAAAACACATCGGTAACAAAAAATGTGTGTCGAAACACAATAAGATGTACAATATTCAATTAATAAGTATTAGAAAACTAAGATATTTAATTTATGTTTACAATTGTAAATACGTAATACTATACATTAAAAACTTATGACATTCTGATATGATGCATTACAGTTAAATTAAAATACTGATTACTTAGTTATTTCCAGGTGGTTACCCATAAATGCAGTATTTCATATTTTTTTCGTATTTCACTGAGATTAAATCGAAATTAAAAACGAATTATGATATAAATCAAAATTTGATTAATCGTAAGCTGGCATATTTTTAAACGTTTATCTCGTCAAGTTACCCGACGGATTATAATATAAAAGCTACACATGCGTACTTGCTTATATGTGTGTGTGTAAAAGTCAATAAGAAAAAAAAAATACAATAACTCTTGTGTTATTCGATGTATCGTGCTAACTTTTATAAAGCCGATCAAATTGTATAATTGTCGGTTAAACGATATTCAACGATACGTGTAACATAAAAAATGTATATATATATATATATATATGCGCGTGTGTGTACATGTATATATATGTATGTATGTATGTATAAAGAGAAAGAGAGATAAAATTAGTGAGAATAGATAAAAAAAAAAAAAAAAAACGATATATATATGAAAAATATGAGTATAATTTAATACATTTTTATTAATAAAAATGTCGTTTGCAGAATATAATAACTCTCGGTTGCTTTTATACGCAATCCACCACGGCCACACAGTGACTTGTTTCCCGTGGCCGGTTCGAGCGTGAGAGTTTTGCTAACCCTTTTTCACTTTCCCCACCAAACGTAAATTATATATGTGCCGGTTATATTTTTGTTTTAATATATATTTCCTGCGTAGTACGAGTTCCCAATGGACCGACAACACGCGAATGCTCGGCGGCTCACTTTTATTCCACACCGATACCTCTGATCAGCCGCTGGGTGATAAATAAAAATAGTAATAATATAATAACTAACCGGATTCGAAACAAATTTTTTTATCCCCGATAATTTCGCCACCGCTGCTGCCGGATACCCGGAAATGGGCCACCGACACCGTTGTCGGTTCGCGTTTGACCCGGCAGTTGGCAATTTATCTGATAAATATTATAATAATAAAATCAAGTACACGTTGTATACGTATACATTTCGAAAACGTTTAAGTCAACCGGAATGCTTACCGGTGAGCGCGGAAATTGCGGCCAGTGACGTAATTGAAGCGTAACATTAAGATTTTCAAGAACTACACAGGACGCACTGTCTCCAAAGTCGTCAAAAGCAATAATTTAATAAAAAATTGATATACTATTTTATGCTCTATTAGTTATTTATTAATATAAATATATGTAATTCGTCTCACATTGTATAATTCGAAACTAGGAATTTTCATTTTTAATTACTGACAAAGCTTCCAGCATCACATTACATGCTTTTATCGAACTTTTGTAATATAATATTTTATTTTTAATTGTTTTTTTTTTTTTTTTTATTATTATTCTATAAATACGGGATTAAACATCACATCTTACAGAATTCAGTGCGAACTTGCTTTAAATATTATGCACCGCGGCAACAACGACAGTCCACCTCGACGAAAGTCGCAGTCATTGAGAGTAGAGTGTACTCGAATCGATCGCAGAATTTTACGCTCCCGTTTGTAGTGTTTTAAACGTACTACGAACTAAAAGTGGACGTTGACGAGAGACACTTCCGTTTGCAATTCGTTCCTTGCTATTCATTATCTCTGGATGAGTGTACATCATATATTGTGCGTTCGTACGCATATATGTACATATTTCGATTTGTTCGAAAGGAATTGGCGCGCGTCCGATACAAAATAGTATGTCGTGCACCCATCACTACACGGACTTTCAATTGACTGCTGTGAGAAACGGTGGAGTAGCTTATTGAAACCGAGCCAGGATTTGTTTTTCTCATACTATTATTGTTGTACTATACACACAAACACTAATGAATGGATAGATGTGGGGGTATAAAACTCCGATGATGACGAGAGACCTGTTAATGGCATTAATACTATGATCATATTATAATGTCCGGGCTGTTATTATTATAATAAAATAGAACGAACAAACCGATGATAATTGTCTTCTGGTTCGCCAAGGTGACTTGGCATCCGTCCAAGACGCGTTAAAACACGTTTCATACAGTGTGATAATAATATTATCTTGTATAGGTATACTTTGCACCGTAGTCCAGCATCAGTGCATGCCGAAGACTTGTTGAATCGTTTTCGCGAAATTATTATTATCACCGTGGTTATTCGGCAATATAGTTGGGTAAACGTTCACAGTTCAAACGCGTGCATTTTACTACGATTATATTTCCTGATTTCGTTTTGAACACACGCACATTTCATTGTTTAACGCGGATTGTTCTTTAAAGCTTAAAGCCGAGATTTGTATATGCTACAATATGCTTATACACGTGAGTACATCAAGGTACTCGTATCGTTCAAAACCGTCGACTTCTATGGAATTTATCCTTGGTGATTTTCAGTTGATTGTTTTCAGCTCTGAGAGTTCATCTAAGAAATTCGTTTCCATAAAATTAATGCTCTATTAATGTCTATAGGTTGACAGGTCAAGTATCATTCAACATAATATTATCTTTAATCGCTGATGAAATCAAAAATATTTTGATTTTTTTCACGGAAAAAAATCACTAGATACAAGTAATTTCAATATACCTTTTATATCTCACTTTAAATCGTGAACTATCTAATACAGTTTTCGATTTTGATTGCTTACGTTTTTTCGATCGATTTTTTTCTCTAGAAATCATCATTATTTACTTAGCCAATTAATTTACGCGTGATCTTAAATGCCACAGAACCTTGTCAAAAACGGATTTTTAAACCGTGGCCTAAGGTTTATCATAGTATACTAAAGTATTTATTAATGAATCACGTCTTATTTATAATTATTATAATGTCTTCAATACGGATCAGAAGTATACCGACCAGTCGTAATTTAAACGGCAATTGTGTGTGTGCGTAAAAGACAAGATGAATGTATGTGTATTAGAAAGTGGAAGAGAGAGAGGTGTGGAGGATTAGTTGTCTAATTAATAGTCAAAGCCTATGGGCGCTTACATGGAGATAGTTAGGGATTGGTAAATGGTTCGTGACTTAGTGGAACCACCTCGTTGTTTAACATTAAGTTAATGGAATTTATTGCCCCAAAAACCCCCCCGGTCAAGAACCCGTTCGCGTTCAGGTTTGGCCGTCTTCAGGGTTTTCTTGTCGAACCCGCTCAGCAAAAAGGACGGGCTTTCGTCATGCTCACTCGACCATGCGCGCACATGTATGTTTAAATTACCCATGGTTGCGGTTCGTTCCCGAGTACCCTCAATAGTCAGCCATTAAACCGAAGGATGCACGCGAAAACATTGTTATATAATTGCCTGATATTTAAGGAAAACAATAGTAGGTGATTTATTAAACAATATGTTAATTTTTAAATTATTAATAAAAAAAAAAGATACATATACACACGTATATCGGTCAAGGCTCTTTCACGCTCGTTCAAGTTCTCATCATCGCCCGCGCACTGTACTTGTCTTAAGATTATATTATTTCTTACGCATTACGACACATGCAATTAGAAGTAATGAATTATTTATAACCAATACATCAAGCGATTTTTTTACAGAAGCCATTAATTAGTAGAAAAAATTAACAAATGGTATACACTAAAAGAGTACAAGCCGACTGAAAAATTGTATACATTAATTTTAAAATGTTACAATAATAGTTATAATAATAAAAGTGAAAATAATATGATTATTGTTTAAGTATAATTAAATGTATAGTTTTTGTTTTCTGAATTATTAATAATGCATTCGTATAAAAGTGTAATCATTACTCATGCAATTGTTCCGAAAACCACGTTGAATACATGACTGAGTTGAAAACAAATTTTGTATAATAACAAAAAATATGCAGATTATATGTGTATATATATATATATATACATGTTTCACTGTTAATTTTAGATTTTCATACACGCGAGAAAAATGTTACTAGATTAAAATTATCTTTGTACTGTTTCTATGAATAATAATAAAAACATTAGTAGTAGTATTATATAATAACATACTTCTTGTATTATGACATAAACAGCTGCGGTCGATTTTCCATGAAATCCATTATATTCGTCTACGGTTATTTTTGTGTCATCCATCGACATTATCTAATATAACGATTAGTAGTTAAATTCAATGTAATCAAATACTGTTGAGTTTTCAATAGTAACTTATATGTGTAGTTCCGTAGACGATTAAAAGTACCTTCAAAGGTAGAGCAATTTAAAAAAAAAAAAAATAAACAATAATAATTCAACAGCCATACCAGCTACGTTTGGTAGATGATATTTATTTTACAGTCTAGGTTTGGAACATCGTGAAATGATTGATTGAAAATTGCATTAGGTTTTCGAAATTGAAATATACATCATCAGTCAAGATAATTGTAATGATTGTTATCAATCTCGTGCCATTCAACATGCCACACAAATATATTTCTTTTAATAAGAAAATTATTTATTGTATTATGATTAAAATTAATAATAAATAACAATATAATAGTAAAAAGTCATATAACAAGATCTTCTCAAGCAAAAAAGAAAAATTAAATAAAATAAAAACAAAAATAAATGCCCAATGGCATTTTGTGTTCGTGTCTGGTGTGTGGTGAATAGCTAACAATAACATAACAAGTATAAAAGACATCGCGTGTTACCCGAAGAAGTATAGAGAGATGAAAAGAAAAAAAATGTCAGTAGTAGCAAACGTACCTAGTCTTCTAATTCTGAAAAGTAGGTAATGCAACTGGAGAATTGCCGAGGATTCCATTATATATTTTTGGTGATCCCTTCAACTCCGTACAGTGCAGTATGGAAGAACTTTGGCAAACAAACAAACACAAATACATTAAAAAAAAATGCAAGTTGATCAGGACAAGAATGTAATTCGATATTATAAAATTGACTTTTTTTTTTAACTAGTTCGTATAGTTACACAATTAATTTAAACATTTGGTTGAAAACACACTTGTCTGCAAGTGGGTGTATAATAATGACCCATGTGTCAGCGATTTATCATCGTCGTTGAACACTTGGCATATTTATTTTATTTTTATACGTTTCCGTCGGCTTATAGAAAACAAAATAATAACAATAAACATTCAATTTCGATACTTTTATAATAATAATCAGTACCTGTAAATTAATAATTATTTCAATCTCTCTTAAGATTTTTTTCTACTAAAAAACTTGTTTCAATAGCACACAAAACCAGACGATAACGAAAGATTTGCTCGAAATTGTTTACAATTTAAACTTTACATCATTAGTTTTGTTTGGTTTTTGGGACGATCATTCTCTGATAACACTACTAATACCATAATATAATTTTAAAGCATCGGCAATTGAAGTCCACTGATTAAATTAACATATGTAGTCTTATGAACTATGCATGAATAGTTTACGTTCGATTCAAATATTTTATTAAGTTGTATTTTATAGACCGTTAATTGAATGTCGTGTCCGGTGGCAATTGCAGCGATGACCGTGGTCAGAGAGATGATAAGCAAATAGTACATGACGTTGAATTTAATACGTACGTATTTCGTAATTTTCCTCGCGTTTTCTACATGATTCAATTTGGCGAAAAAGCTTTTAGAGAAATTACAATAGTACGCACGTTCACCCGGTGCCTCTCCCGGCACCAACCTCGAGGATACATTACCGCCGGCACCCATTTTCTTGGGCCAAAAATCGTCAGAGCCATTAGACACTATATATATGTGTAATGTATACCACATTTATACTACAACACGCGCATACACACGCACCCTCTCTCCCATAATGCACTAGACTCTATCAAGAGCCATAAGGATTGATCGACGAATTTTAAGTTTATACACTACCATCAGCCGCTGCCGACGTATTGAATCCAGTTTGACGACCGACCACTTTATCCGATCACCGTCTGCACCGTGATGGCTTCCGGCCAGGAAGTGGCATGATACGACCCCTGACCGTAGTATCAAATCAACTGCACATTAAACGATTTCGATTTTCGGAATGATATAACGCGAACACCTTCTAAACTCCCCTGTACGCGCATGTCACCATTCAACGCTAAGTGAATGATATTACACAGGTTATTCCGACTCGACAACAATATTTAACCTTGTACAAACTAAATGACTCCACGTACTGGTTTTGTTGTTTTTAATTAGTAAAAGACTTTTTTTAATTGTTAATATTTTATTTCTTTTTTTTAAAATATCACCTTTGGAGTAAGTTTTCGTACCTAATGAATTTTGAACCAACAGGGTGGAAATATTTTCTCTAGAAAACCATGTGCATACTTAATATCGAGCAAAATAATTTTTTACAAAACTGAAAGAATTAAAAATGTATCTTGATGTTAGATACGCACAATAGCATTTAACAACCATAAGAAAATTTTTATTTTTAAAATTTGCTAACAAGTGTTCATTACTATGACATGGATTGTTAATTTTCAAAGAATTCTAATGATACATTTCATCCAGCCCGTAATTGCATCGATTGATATACATTCCTTCAAATTTATAACATTCGAATAAAATTGTTGACATTGTTATAATATCAAATGAATATAATATTATACTTGTAAAATACGCCATAGTATAGAACGTTAAAGCGCATGCGTGTACCCCTTGCGCAAACGATTATTTTAATGCGATTTAATGAAATTTATAGTGCAAACATTATAATATACTTTTTGCTAATTGCAAACGAATAGTTTTCCGACGTTAAAATTAAAACTCCAGTTGCATAATTAAATAACTAAAGGTAATCCACTTAGTTTGAAATGAAAATTTGAATTGTGTGTACTGAAACAATCAAATTTAATACATACGAAGTGCTGTGCGGTTTATTGTTGTTTGCGTTTGTACCAATCAATAACTTCATTAGACACTCTTTTGCTGATTATTGTTTTCATAAGCCTGCGGTTACCCGTTCAAAATATTCTTGCGAAAACGTGTTAGAAATTTAATAAATTATACACAAGTGTATATGCCAATGTGAATGTACGATCATCATGCACGACCGAACGGAGCGTTGTGTACCGTGATGTTTTCAGTTCGTTTAAAAGATACTCCCATCGCGTGTTCTGTTGTACGAAATGTAACGACAGAATTGAACGGACCTTTATAATTAAGTAAATAGTGAAATGGCTTCGTGACGACCACGTTGTGCTCATTTCATACACAATAATTTGTAACATTATACGCTCACGCACGCGTGTGAATAATTTTGATGTTCAGGATATTAAATCGATTTTTGAGTACACGAGTAATACTTCTTAGGATAAGATATGGACGTGTGCATTTTGAAAACCGATTTAAAATAGCCATCGGTAGCAAATGATTTATCCAATCGTACGAAATAACTCTGGAATATTAGAAATTTTTGCGAAAACAGCACTAGCACTCTTTGGAATTGAAAAGCAATTGATAGTACTGTTAAAAGCTTAAACGGCTCGCATCATGTAGTCTGGTAGTAATATAAAATAATGTTCATTGTTAAGAACAACGATTTTTTAACTGAAAAATCATTCCGTTATCTTTTTATTATCATTTATTTATGCAATTAATGGATATACAAGTATACATGTATTACATTAGAAATTTTAATTAACTATCTTCTGTGAGCTAGGCTTATAACGGAGATAGGAAGTTACATATTTTTCGTCGAAGTTCATATACAATTTTGAGGTTTTCAGATATATACATTATATTTTAAAGAGTGTCATGGTAATGAATAATTGCAATTATTCGTTTTTCTGACAACAAATAAATATGTGAAATACTGACAACTATGACATTTGTTCGAAAAACTGTTCGTTTATCATATCCATACATATAGTATAGTGATACTTATAAAATGCAAAAAGAAAAAGTAAAGGTATCTGAGGAGATTGACTCACTTCATTGCTATTACATGTGTTTTCATCGAAATCATAAAGCGAGGCGAAAAATGTTCATTTTCTACAATAAAGTTTTTAAATTCTATTTATATTTAAAATATGTATTCACTTATTAATTTATTTTAATTTTTTCATCTTATATTTTGAATGTAAATTCACTTTAAGAGTTTTGTGTTAAATATTATTTTTTAATCAGAACCTTCACATGCATATAAAATAATATTATAAAATCTATTTTAGTTTTTTTTTTTGATTTAATAAGTATTTTTTTTCTACTGTGAATTTAAAAATAATACAAGAATTTTTCGATATATATATATATATATATATATATATATATACGTTTTCAGAAAAAAAACATTTATAGAAATGTTAATATTATTACTCAATACAGTGATTTTTAAACTATGGGACAAAACCTAGGGAATCGTTTATATACTACCCTAGAAATAGGAGGGGCATAAGATATTAATGTGTATAGTTATTTAATTTTAATATATGGCTTAGAACGGAAATTCCCTATTATTTTAACGATTTTTTTGAGGGAGAAAATTCTACACCTTAGACCTTAGGGGATCTTGACAACAGTACATTAAGTTAAGAGGGCTGCATTACAATACAGTTTGAGGACCACTAATTTAATAGATTCATTTAATAGTTCACATATGCTGTCGCTCAGAATAGTTTTTCGAATGCATTGTGTTAGTGTTACACTGCACAGCGTAATATAGTATAACTTATGTAAGATCGATGTGTGAAACATAGAAATTGGCCATTTTCATCCGAAATTCTCTATTGTTTACGCGTCATAAATATGACTTTCACGACAATTTCGAACAAAATACATTAGGTTCAATATCAATGCTTCATGAGTATATTTCATAGCTCTCACCGGAGTATACACGTATTATTTAAGTATACAACACCACAGTCGTAGTACATGCACGTACATGCGTATTCGGGCAATATTACTTTTATTTTGCTTATTTTCATTTTAACCATATATTCGAGGTTTTTAAAGCTTTTTCCAATTCGTTAAACTCTAAACAAAAAATAATAAGACGTATTATTCCTGTACGTTAATTGAATCAGACTAACGGTTATTGGTAATTGTTCGGCATTTTAGGGTATATTTTCGAAACGATTCGTTCATAAAACTAATCGACTGGCCAAATAAGTGAACTCCTTTACGGATAATTTTTTTATTTAACTAAGAAGAAAATATACTGTAATCTCGTACACTAATATTTATACCTGACGTTTAAATTATCGCAGTATGGAAAAAATGTAACGTTACGATTTCATTAAGAAAATGTGGTTCAAAAAAATATTGTTTTATCAACAAGACTCACTTATAATAATCATAATACGAAATGCACATGGAAATATAACTGATAAATCGATACGGTATATTTTATACTATAATATGATTTTTATTGCTTCTCAGTTTATTTTCCATTTAGTAGCATTCGTGATTAACAGAATCGGACGGAAAAAATAAACAAAATAACTGGACAATAACGATTTAATGACAATGACAATAATACAAATTTATAACAGCAATGATCGCGATAAGATACACTAGTAATCGGTAACAATAACTCAATTTTCGATAACTCACGTAATGGTGTGATTACGGAAAACGCTGATTTCAACATCAAGTTACCCGCGAATCATTTGATACGAACACGAAGTTTTGCGAAACAAAAAATAACGAACGGTCGAACAACCGAACGATGAAGGATGTAAAGTAATCGTATAAGATTCAAAACTACAAGTAGGTAGTAATATTCAACAATGAAACGAAGAAAGAATGACCTGTCACTCGAATAATCGATCGAATGGTTTTTTTTTTTTTTTTTTTTTATTATTCGACCGGTGCCCGACTCCCGGCTTTGGAAAACACTTGGTCGATAGATAGATAACTTTTTATCAGCTCATCCGTCTCCGATCAATCGCGGCCTGCGATCTGCAGCAGTAACAGCCGTCGCAACCGCCCGGTAGATCACCACGAGTGCGCTTTCGGGGAAGGACTACGCGAGGGTACACGGGGGCAGGGACCGTCGGATCCGGATTCACGGTCGATGTACCGCGCGAGTGACACTCCGCCGGGGGCTATCGAACCGCGACGACGATTGGTTTGGCGTCATGTCACCTATACGCGTACGTGCGGAGAGAGCGCCGCCGACCGACCGCGTGTTGAGCGCGTCGTTAACAGGCGATTTGTCACTGACGCGCGACATCGGCGACGGAAACGATCGGAAAGGGAACACAAACAACAACGCGTTACGGACGGTAGTAAACTTGTACTTGATTCGCGATTGCGTTACCCGTGCCCTATGCCTGTCCAGTGGCATTCAGTGGCGTTCGTTGATGTTTCTTGTGATTCCATCATGATTGACTAATAATCGACATTTTATACGCACGTCAAAACATTCATGATCTACGTATTATTCATTCTAATCATTTCAAAGCTATTATTTTTTTATTTTCTAGTCATCGGGGAGACAAAATCCCAAAATCCTCCCCCTTCCATTTGGACACTACCGGTTGTGTGATAATGTATGCGTCCTGCAATCCTGGTAAAATTCCATTTAGTCGAAACTTTATTTAACGAATTTGACAGACTCTTTTAAAAAAAAAAAAGTTTTTTCATTCGAAAGAATGATAAAATTGTTTTCACAATATATCTCGTTTCCATTACTGCACTTTTTGAAAGCTTCAAACATAATTTACATTGTTTATAATAATAACTATATTATACGAATTCTTCCAGGAGTTGTTTTACTATTTTAAGTTATGTTATGAGTATATATAAATTATACACACACGGTACACAAGTTAGTCTTGATCTTACAAAGAATTTGAGTTGTCATGCAGAGCATTGCAGAGCTTTATTATATTATAAACATTATTGTACTTTGTCAGAGTTTATCATATCAAAATTATAGTGAATTTAAAAGTAAAGTGACATTTATTTTTATTAGTATAAATACACGAGTATGTTCATAACAGTAAGAACAATTACTAATCCTAAATCTAAACGTTTTAGATTTAAAAAGCGTTTTATTCTCCCATATTCTCGTGATATATTATTTTTATTTATTTTTCCCATGTTCATAAAGACACCTAAATTGATAATTATGAAAATCAATAATATTGGAAAAGTCTTGTATTTATTTAAGTATAATATACTTAAGTAAATGCAAGACTTTTCTAAGTATTCAATTAATGAAAAATCTAAACATCTAGCCCAAAAATATTTCTCCAATTAAAAATGCGATTTTAAAAATGTCTTCTTTATACACGTCTTAAATATTAGCGCCATTAGAACCATTATGTCAAATTTCAAGCTTATATATTGTGTTGTTTTTGTAATGTAGTGATCAGTTATCAAGTGAAGGGCATTTGAATCTTTTTTGTACAGATTATAAATTATAAATATAAAAGTAATTGTTTCGTCTAAATAGAAAAGTGTTTAATGAAAATGTCACTATTCCATAAGAAAAATTGTAACATAGAAAGTATCGTCAATAAATATCTCAGTACATATAATATGTATATATTTGTATGAATGTGTGTGTTTGATACCGACGTGGACGGGATGAACGGATAATCTTTCCAAGGCAGTAAATGTTTATGGCGATTTTAGGGTATTGACTGCTACCGGCTTTTCGATGAAGTCGCGTGCGAAGGCGAATTTTTCGACATCCATATACGTCGTGTCTCTTTGTGTACTAGAAGTACCACGAGAATATAATATATAGTGAGCGATTATTCGTATGAGTGTCTATTATTCATTCCCCCTACATGTACAGTCCGCACGCACGACTCACTTGAAACTCCTACCGCGGGTCTAGACGATGCATACGGTGTAGTGTTTTGTAGTTTGTAAAGAGGGCTATAAATAAGTAAGCCCTACGATGTGATCATAACTTTATAAAATCGTTCCGGACTTGTGGACATATTTATGATCATATTCCATCGATTAACACGAGAATATTGAAAATAAATCCAAATGCCGCTTGAAGTACTCTTTAAAATTTAGATTTACTAATGTTCCTCGAGATTAACAATAATTATTGAATATCATTTTTATAAATTCAAACTAAATGTAAGTACCGAACTTTTTGGTGGTACATATGTAAAACTTTTATAAAAGTATATAAAACGTTGATATCTGTTATTATTGGTTAGAATGGCTGCCAGTATTTATTTTCTGAATTATGCATGATGATTATGCTAGAGTTAAAATGTGAATTTTTAGAAAAAAATGTCCGTTACACGACACAAGTCTTAGTTCGCAACTGGTTATAAAACTCGGTGAAAATAAACAGCGATATTAAGCTCAGAATTGGTTTTATTCACTACTTTTTTTTTCCAATTATGAATATTATTTTCGGTTGGTGTTTTCATTATAATTACTCCGTTAACCCTACAATGCATAGTGTTGCCCACAGGAAAAAATATTTTTATATCACCTATCAAACTTATTTTTTTTTCGGAAAATAGTGTCAGAGACTTCTTAATTAGTTTTTTATGTAGTCTAGTTTATGCTTATACGCCCATGATGATTAAAAAATAAAAAATTTAAGAAATATTTAAGAATAATGAGGTGGAAGTATTCATAAATACGTTATCAATATTTTACTGTAATTTGCAGTTTTTGATCATCGCTTTATTTCGTAATTATATTATTTTTCAGTAGAAAAAAAAATACTTTTAAGTTGGTTACAATATATATAACACATGAAAGACTGTTCATGGATAACTATCGATTTATAATACCTCAAAAGATCGGTTTTTCACTTCGTTACCCACAGGCAACATCATGCAATCATGAAGAATATTGATAACATTTTTTTCGTTGGCCGCCGTGACCGGCTCTATAGCCCAGCATTTATAAGTTATTTTTTTATTTGTTTATTGTTTACAACTTACAGTTATACGTTTCTAAGTTTTCATTTTCATATTTTAGTTATAGAATATATATTTTTTACCTAAACACATTTTATTATGTGTAAGAGATTAGTCAAAGATATTGTTCACATATTTTATCTGCCTTCTGATTCGGAAGATGGATTGGAAAGTGAATGTGATGATGATATTGAAGGACTCTGGGGGAAAAAATGGTAAAATTCTGGACGAAGAAGATCTTTCAAAGACTATTGAAATAGTTAATGAGGGTCTCTTAGATGCAATAGTAGAATTACCCCCAGAAATTGATGTAAATAATGCATAATTTGATCATACACCCAACGCTCATTCAACACCAACTTTATCGCCAACAAATATAATTAAATATATATCACTACCTACCCCAAGTACTCTATCTGCATCGTCTGATAGTGTTTTTTTCCACAATCACGTAATCAACTACATTTCTTATATTTTACCAATTCGTACTGCCAAATCAATAATTATTCAAAATATAAAACGGTCCAACAAAAATTTTCCTCAGCTCAACACACAAGTTTTAGGAGATTAAAATGTACCAGATAATGTAATGAAACTAGAAACGCCTTACTAAATATTTATGTTCTAACTCTAACATACAGTATTTAAACAAAAATTGATAAAATCATTGAATTTGTCACAAAATGATTTACAAAAATGAATATGAATATTGATTCAAATGGATTTGGTCAATATATATAAAATAATAAGTTATTTTTCTTATATCTTAGGTCAAAATTAATTCTCAATTATTAATAATATATTATAACACTGTTATATTGTTGTATTTATTTGTCAAAGAAAACTCATTTTTTTTCTTATATATAAAGTTATAAATTATAATATATAACCCTTAATGCATGATGTTACCAACAGGTAACAAAGTAAAAAATGACTTACATCTAACTCGGAAAACATTTTTTTTTGCATTATTCCTGGTTAGTCATTGTAGGGTCAATAATAAAAACAGGGTCTGATCAACTTATAACGTTGACAAATATCGTATGTACGACACGCGTTTGAGATAGGCGCTTCGGTTGTTTTTAATACGGCTTGTTTGCCAATGGTTAGGTAAAGGTTAGGATAACGATGAAGTCAAATATAATTGGAAGTTGCTCGTCGCCATATATTTTTTTTACGACGTGTATACATTTTCGTAATATGTAAAATACTTGCTCACAAAGAGTATGAGGCATATCTTCGTTATGTGCAACAAAAGCGTCGTATTGGTTCCCATAGCTACAGGCCGCGAAGCTTTTGTGCGGCTCGAACTAAGACGTTTCACCTTACAATACTCCAAGTCTCGCGTTTCCACGAGTCGACGGTCGTGAGTGCGCGTGCGGGGTGTGTGGATACAACTACTACTGGGTTTACCCTGCACCGTCACGGACAGTCGGCAAACAGCATTATTTCCGAGGATTAAAGGGTTAAACCTATTTCGGCCGTCTCTCGTCTTTCATCCGAGGACGGGCCACAAAACAGAGGCGGCTGCGGATGAGACGTATACCGCGTGTTTGTCGAGGGATTTGTTCTCGGTCGACGATTATTTTCCTTTGCTCACGCGAAATATTTTGGCGACGCTTGTCAGTTGTCACGCGGCCGCGACGTCTGGTATAAATACGACGACCGCTGTGAGACGACGCGAACGTGTTTTTTTTTCGACGACGATAACGACGCGAGACCCATCGTATGGTAGACAACCATAGTTATTGCTACTAAACCGTGCGCATACATCGTGCGTTATTAGCAGTAATGGTTTACCAGCATTGAGGAAATATTCTTTAGCTGTGTATTTCAATCCCCATGCTTCACACCGAAAAAAAAAAAATCCCTCTACTTAACTGACGACAGGTTAAAAACATTCGCAAAATGTCATGCAATGTTAAAACGGTCTTATAAGACTCTTTGTTATACATGTGTGGCCTTCTATTGTTTTCGTACATATACATACATGCATGCACACACATACACACACGTTCGAATCAATTGACGTGGGCAAGATTATGCGGTGAGAATTTAATCCCGGACACTTGTTGTTCTTCCCCGCACTGAGACCCGACTAAATAATACATGGTACATCACAAACTAGAGAGACGAGTAAGTAGCTGAAGGATGCTTGTAAGTACATATATTATACATAACAGTGCTAAGAATTGAACGAAAATATCACGTGCGGAAACGTACAAATGCATCATTGTTCCGTACACGAGACGAAAAACGAGCCATGTCATAATTTCTAACGATACGTTTTTATTCATTTTTTCCATTCCTAATCGATAAGAAGTTTTACTTGATTTACTAATCAAGTAAAACTTTCCTGCGATATGCTAATACATGTTAATATTTATATTATATATCGTGAAAATAGAATTACATTACCGTACCCATTTGCATCTATAATATTCATTCAGTGAACCACCATGGTTAGAATACACATTAGAGATCAGCCCAGTCCCGGATCAACCCGGACCGGAATCCGAGTTGATCCGGTCTGGTTGAAAATGCTTTATTTATTCTTGGTATTGGTCCGGGTTAGCATAGTTTTATAATGGGTTGGGTTGGTCCCGGTTTATAAAATCGATAAC
Organism: Sipha maydis; assembly: GCA_034509805.1. Lineage (NCBI taxonomy): Eukaryota > Metazoa > Arthropoda > Insecta > Hemiptera > Aphididae > Sipha > Sipha maydis. The sequence goes on along the minus strand of JASXSY010000706.1, from coordinate 193,447 downwards.
CCGGTTTGAGTCCAGTCTTATTAATTTTTATATTTATATAATTTATATTAATTTATATAAATAATATTGTTTGTCACTTTATTTCCTATTGTTTATAAATATCATGCGTAATGTCAATATTATTTATATATTATAGTATTGACTTTACTGACGACTGACAAGTTGAAACGACGCATGATATTTTCTTATCTATATTAATTTATTGTCGAACAAACATTCACATTACGAATTGGTCTGGGCTGATCCGGGCTTTTAAACTTTTTGTAAACTTGGTTTAAAATTTGTCTGGCTTGAAAATATATTTTGCGAATTGGTCTGGGCTGGTCTGGGCTTTTAAAAATATTGTAAACTTGGTTTAAAATTGGTCTGGGTTGAAAATATATTTTAAGAATTGGTTTAGTCTGGTTAAACATTTTTTTTTAATTATCTGATCCTGTCCGGTCCTAATTTGATAGGACTGGGCTTTTCCCTAGTATACATACTCCAAATGTTCAATTATCATTGTTTTCAGATGTTGTACGTCATTTTTATACTCGAAGAAATTGTATTTTTTCAATTTTTTCAATTTTATTTTTTTGTCGTTAGATTACCCAAATTTTAATAACATTGAAAGATATTTATCAATAAATTATGTTTATTTGCTCATAATATATACAGAATTTCATACTTGGGTATGGGCATGTGTATAATTATGAATTCATAAAAGTAAATTAAAAAATAATAATAATAAAATTAAATATTCTTCATCAAAAATCAAATCATGTTCTCTCAAATTATACGTAGTTTATTAAAATTACATGACTATTTCAAAATAGGCAATGAATTTCAATGACCTTAAGATTTTAAAAATAAATTTACCAATGATGAAAAAACTTTAAAATATGATTCAAAGAGATTATTGTTGAAATATTATCAGGATACTTCGACTGTTCTTTGAAATAAATTAATTTTTTCATTGATCTAACCATTACTCTACACTGAAATAATTGTTTTTATATAATTTGAACAGTAGCACTTGGAAAGTCTCAGTTTAAATAATCAACGAAATAAAACCTTCGTATACAAATCCGGAGTTTAGTGATAAGTGAATAAATCTCTAAGACTCAATTCAGATGAACCTGTCGTTTTTAATCGTCAGTCGCAGTATAGAGAGTTTTACTGTGAAGAACCAAATTATCGTACGATGTTAGTTTTAAATATGTCGTATCTATCTTTTGATAGTATACCTCTACCTTCGAGACCATAAACTAACCGGTTACAGAATCGTGATCACAGTGTCGGCATGACTATTTTTCCTTTTAGACATTGTCTTCAACGATCATAAATTAACCGGTTATACTCGTAAATCAGACAGAGGAATAAGAATTTTTAGTATAATGACTACTCAAATATAAAACCATAATTTACATTAAAAATCTGAAATTGTTTTATTAGAACAAACATACAAATCACAGGTTTCTTGATATGTAAACGCATTATCAATCGAAAACCGGCATTGCTTCTTTATCGCGGTGTTCACGTTCTTAAATACAGTTTTATAAACTACTACCTCAGCTTATTTGCTTCATTTGGTCTATACTACGAAGTATGATGTTACAGTGGTATTGTTACTTTTAATTTTGACAAATCGATCGGCATGTAAAGCCCATTACGTGGGCACGGAAAAACGTACATCCGGTGGTACAATTCTAATCGGGATCGGCTCGTCATTGAGCAGATATATTTGTTTTCGAAACCTACGTACCCATACGACACAATACTGGCATATCTGCAGCGCACCGCTTACCAGATATGCTATTAGATCATAATTATCATTATATCATTATATTATATATAATAATATATATATATAATAATATATATATATTATAATATATTATATTATATTATATTATATTGATCATTATCAATTATCAGAGCTATGAAATATAATTGCGTAACATGGTAATCATGTTACCCAAGGCCGTCACTGCATGTGAGCGGATGTTGTTTAAGAATTTTCGTGAGACTTACTACTAATTATCTCCGTCTCGCGCTGTCCATAACGCGTACACGCAATACAGACTTTGGAGTTCGAAATGGTTGACTGCTATATGCTATCCGAATATGCATGACAGGGTGTATTCGAAGGAGTTTTTCAAAAGCGTAATTATTTTACAAACCCTTGTTCACATTGTTGCAATATACAATTTAATTTTTCTTTTTTATTTTGTATATTTATATACGACCAATAAATCTGTTAAAAGTGATTTTAATTGTGAGTTTCAATTTAAATTTGCATCTAAACAAATCCGTATAATAATTATAAATAATTAAATATATTTAGTCAAAACACTTTTAATAAAAGTATTAAATAAATATTTAAGGTTTAACTTTTTAACAGTCAAAAAAATGAAAAAAAAAAATAATAATTACAATACAATTATTTTTCTAAGTATAAAGTGTTTACTTAAATTTCCTTTTTTTAACACTTCTGCTTCTTTTTCTTGATAATTATGATAATGTTACTAGCTACTTTAAAATATGGTTGTTTTTTTGCTTTATTGGTATCTTTCACCCACCTCTCGGTTTTACTCTGTCACAGTTGTTGATATGAAACATTTGACTATCGATTGTACATCATTTTAGAACAGCACTAAAAGTTATTTTCAACAACGCAAATGGCGCTCAACAGCATCTTAGAATAGTCCTTTACGTATGACGTATACTATCTTGTATATATATATATCAATTTAAGGGCAAAGGCTGTACCAAATTTATCGTTGTAATAGTACAGTGTACACAGCCGATATCCCCGCATTCGAAGTACCGTCTTTGTTTTGTTTCTGATTGTAACAAAAAAATAACTCCCGTACCAAATTTCTCGAATTCGTGTTTGGAGGAGAAGTTTAATGTGTGTTTTGTTTCGTTAAACGTATTTTTTGTTGTTGCAGTACCGTTATTTGGCGCTGCCCAAGGAACGCCAAGAGTGACGCGTGATGTGGTTGAAGCTCGTAGTGGCGTTCGCTGCGTTCCAGCTGGACCCCGCACGATCCAACTCCGGTCTGACGAGGACTTCGTTCAGCAACGAGCTGCGCACCGGTTTCGCCAGACTCTTCCATAATGGCGTGGAACAACCGCTGCAGCCATCGCCGTTCGTCCTGCTGAGCCCCACGGATTTCCAGACGGTCGACGGCCCGCTGATCCAGCGCCCGGCACCGTTCAGCCCGTTGGCCGCCACGGGTTATTCGCGTCCAAGGTACGGGGTGCAGTATTTATCGTGGGTGGTACCCCTTATTATAACTATGGTGTTTCTTTTACAAGGTACCCGTTCCCTCCAAAAGGTGGTAGGCGGCAAAACGACGTATTAGTGGTGGTTATCAAAATGAAATCGAATTGCACCGCCCCGGGAAATGGCACAACACCAGCCGATGGCAAAGGCAGCGGTGGCGGTGACGACGACGACGATGACGATAACGGCCAAGTAAGATCATAATAATATATGTAGGGTTTCCAGATTTTGAAATCCATAAATCAGGACATCAAATTAAAAGACTTTTCGATATAACATTCATATGGAAATAATCCTTTTATATCCTTTTATATGGATACCAAATTGTTGTTCTATATTTCGTTATTAAATAATACAATATAAAATGTTATTTTCTCTCAACTACTATTGACCACGATAAAATAAATGATCGACTGGGACACCGGGACGTGCCGTTATTATGGCTATTTTTTTTTAAATGTTTATCTGAACAATAAGCATCCTGCAAACATGCAGTTAATCTTGTACATAGAATGTCTCTTATGAATTATATATTACAAATGTTGTATTTTAGTAATTTTTAAAAAAGCAAGCAACCCAATGTCACCAAGTCTGTTGTGACGACGCTTTGAAAATATCAATGTGATGTATCCAAAACCATAAAAATTGGTCGAATAATATTGTATTGATTGTATATTTTATAATATTGTATATTATTTTATAGCCGTATATTTTGGTATAATCTATGATAACACCACGTTTTATAAACAAATTTCAATGATACTGTCACCTGAGAAATGTTACTACGAAGAATGCGTTTTCTCCACTTGAGGTCAAGTTTTACTGAGTCGACATTTTTTTTGGAGGCATTTTCATTGACCACGTGTAACGTTATACTTGATCCGTCGTTAATAATGGTTTTATGTCCTCAACGAATAGACATTTTATTGAAATTCGCACGCGCAGGGTTTCGTATGCAGCAGCTGATTTACGTTAAGTGGAATCATCGCTTTTGTAGGACCCAAACTCAATCGAGGGATAATGGAATCACCACGCGCAACGGATAATTGAATCGTATAGGTAAAATCGTCGCACTGCGCCTCGACAAAGCCGTGTACGCTGCATATACGTATCGTTATTTTGTTGCGTGTCATGAACCCCGTCACGTTAGGGCCACGTCTATATACTGTCTATATACTCAAAGTTATAGTTATGACGAAAAACACGTTGACGTATATTACTTTTAGGTAAACCACGAGTACAATAACCGTATTTAAAGCAGTGGTTGTAAAAAAGAAAAACAATTGTATGATACTGAAAGTTTTCGATTATTTCGTCAAATTCACCACATAACATAGAACTCTCGAGTTTCATCAATGACTATTCGTTTTTTTCTTTCGATTATTTATTTTAGCTTTCAACCGTACTTGTTTCAATAAAATCGTTTGTTTATTAATTATTAAATTAAATAGTGCAGTAGGTATTTAATACAATATATATTATAACGAATCGGATTCGTCATAAGCAGATTTCCTTTGCTGTTGATTTTCATTTAAAAATAAATAAATATTGTATTGGGCAATAGAAACCAAATGAGATTTAAACCAACATTTGAACATTTTCAGGAACATAAATATAACAACAAAAATAATATTTTTATTAAAGGGGTTTAATAGAACAGTAAATGTTTTTATTTTATTTTTTTTCTATCGTATATTTTTCTTTATAAAAGTTGTCCTTCTCTCTCTCTCTCTAACCTTCACACTCGTGGTTTTAATGTATAATGTAATATCGGATAAACGATTAGGATTCACTTACGTTTAGTACTAATTCCTTAGTTATATAAAATACCTAAGACATTAAATCAAATATACCTACATATTATTTTGTAACGTGACAGTTTGTTATCCGTTAAGCGATGATGAATGTCCGTCGATAGAGTTTATCTGGCGATTTCTATATACGAATATAGCTGGATAGACTGTTTTTTCACTAGGTACTCCAAAGTTTTCTGATCAAAAGTCATAGTTCCCGTTTGCGGGACTACCGGGGCTCAATCTCGTAAATATATATAATTATCAAATGAGCAACACGATATGATGTTCATCATTAATGTTATATAATATAGTTATTGAATGTATGTATGTGATTATTGGATCACAGCGTTGATCAATGATGGTCCGAATAACATAAGAATATGACACATACGACGACGTACTCGATATTGTAAACATCTTAAGTTACTCACGCTAAAACGGTAGAAAATTAACTGATGTTCTGCGCGTCATGATCGACCGTTGACGTTATGAGATGTCTCCCCGTCCCTGGTCGTACAATAATGTACTGGATACTTGAGCCGATTTGGCCAACAAACGGAGAAGTGGTAAGCTTGCGTAAAGGGCACGTAACGTTTTATACCATTCATATTAATCGTGATCAATTCACGTTGATCGGCTAACACTGGGCTAACCCGGGGTATAAAATTATTATTTGGAGCTAAATATTTCCGTTTTATTGTTCTTTCTCTTTCTTAAATGTTTTAACTCACAAATAACTTAATATAACAAATGTAGTTTTTATTATTTTTTGAGGACAAACATATTCATTTTGACACGTTGTTTTTTTTTTTTTTTTTTGTTGCTATTCTTCGTGTTTTCGGGGAAATGTTTATGATTTATTAGATCATGGGATATTACACGTGTTCCAGTACTTTTCAGTTCTGTAAAATCCGATCCCCGTTGGTAATGCGTAAAACGTTAAACGTTACAGGCACCGAACCCGGACGACGACGTGGAAGAAGTGACCATCGTTGCCGGTGGCGTGGAAAAGGGCAAAGAACCGTCGCGCTGCGTGTGGGCGATACTGTCGTGCTGCGCCCCGTCCAACACGCCCATCCGGTACACGTGCTTCGACGTGCTAGGGTGCAGCACCGCGTTCTGGGACACCAACCCGTGCGTGCCGGCTATCCTGAAGGCCGCGCTGGACCAGGCCACCCAGTTTTACGGGCCGACCACGGCCACCAACCGCACGGAGACGCCGACCACGATGGCATCACCAACGCCCGCAGCCCCGGCACCGGCCGGCACCGACAACGTGGCGGTGGATTTGAGATCGTTCGTGGCGTCCACCAACGCCGCGGTGACCGACGCCACCGCGTCCGACGCCACTGTGGCTGACACGACGCAGGCTGCTTAAGCGTCACCGCTGTCCACTTGCGAACGCTGTCGTCGTCACGTCCGCGCGGACACAGTCTCATTCTGCGGGGTCGTGCACCCATAAACCCATTTCAAATCTAATCCTCTCCGCCCGCGCACAAACAAAACCTTTAACAGTAAACAGTGGTTTTCGATACGGCTCGCTTTAAGGCGTATAAAAAAAAAAAAAAAAAAATTATATTTAATAGCATTTCGAACTAGGTATTTATTTTATTGTTTACGTTCTTTTTCACGTCGTAACGGATAGAGTAACGGTTTACGAAAAAGGTACGGAAACGTTCCAGGTAGAGGGAGTCCGGACCACACGGACACACTTCCTTCTGGACACGTTGACGTAAGACGAGGGTCGTGTTTTACTCGATCGCTGTGCCGGGCTACTCGAATAACAGTTCAGGAGAGCGAACCGTTCGTTCTGCGAACAGTGAGCGGCGGTCGCGCAGCAACGGTGGACTTTTTTTTTTTTTTTTTATTTTTTTTTTCATGTAAAGAAATTAATAAATTAATATAAACATAAGCAAAACGTACCGTTGTTCAGACTCACGAGTGTCGGTACAGTACACAGCGGAGTTGTTGTGTACAGTTGCAATAGATTTAATATCACATTAGTTGCACGTAACTGTTTATAGTTAAATACTGATAATCACGACTTTCACTAGAAACGACTTTCGACAGCACCGCGAGCCTACGGAATTATTATGTGGTTTCTTCCGAAACGGGCTTAATCGTTTGGCCCGAATACGCACACCGCTGACTTCATGTATGTCTATTGTCATATTTAAGTAAATATACCATTACGTTTTAGTTGTAATATTGTTTGTATCTAATGAAATATTTTTCCGTCCAAATGTCAGCTTTTGAATGTTTTACCGAACGAGAAATCCCCGATATCGTTGTAGCGTATCGGAATTATTTCTCGTCTATTGTTCGCAATACGTATTACGTAGTGGTGCGTTTACGTAATGGTCCGAACACGATAGAACGAAATTAACATGAAATCACCAGAGACATTCGTTAATTTATTTATATACAAACATGTCCATGTTCGTTATTCGACATTTACCGGTCGGTTTTTTTTGATGTCAAGAGAGCCGATAGCCAACGAACCATGAGATGACCATTGAAAAGCTTGAACCTTATAGGGTGTACACACCTACAGATAATTGTTTTCGTTCGATATTTGTATTGATATATTCCTTTTAAGCTGACATTTTTCTCTCTCCTCGCCGTCGATTCCTTTCCATCCAACATAGAATAATAATATTGTCTCAAATATTTCGAACACTAAATCGGAACGATATCATCGGTTTTACAAATATATTGTTTGCATACATATGTTACTGATAATATGGATAATCCGTTTTTTTTCAAAATGTCTAGGCATTATATATCATAGGAGAAGTATGGGTGATACCCGCACCCTTTCGCTGTTTTTTCAAACTGAAAAAATAAACATTATATATATATATAAATTCCCAAAATCACTCGGAAATTCACATAATACGAGCTAAGTCTAAGTATCATGTATGATTTCAAATGCGGAATAGGTAATATGATGAAAATAAGCAAAATTGGGCATCGCATATTACCAGCGACTTTACTTATCGTTTATTGTAAATGCATGTGCCCATGTATGTACAATTCGACATAGGTAATAATTATTAACATTACATTATTATCCTACTATAAAAATAATTATAAGGTACGATATTGAACGAACTTAATATTTTTTTAAATTATCTCAAATTAAGTCAAATATTTACAACAAAAACATAAAAATGTTAAAAATTTGGCTTTTTTATCTAGTGAATAATACAATGGTCGATAGAAATTATTTTAGAAGTTAAAGTTAGACGTATGAAGAGAGAAACTATGTAGGTACTTTCGTTTAATCAAAAGGTAAGCAATTCGTATTGATCGATACCCTAAAGGCACGGAAGTTATTCATTTGCATATTAATTTTTTTTTTTTTATTGTAAAAATGTATTGCTAAGAAATACATTTATTAAATTAACAAGCAAAATAATAAAAATTTATAATTATTAACTTAAAATGTATTGAATCAAATCAATTATACAAATCAATTCTAAGAAATATTTATTAAACTGTTTTTACTTAAACTTATTCGTATTAATTTATTTTTGTTGTTATAGGTATGATGTGCTAGTTGTATAAAGAAAAATTAAACTTATATTTTCTATAAAAGATGTCAATGTTGTACTGTATTATATACCTAACAGTGAGCTATTTGGTGTATTGTAAAGCACACGTATCAATAGAACATGATGGGCATGATTGAATAATCAGGGAACTGGGTAATAAATATAAAAATACAACATTAAACTACTTGGAGACATTTTTACATCATTGTGAACCATTTCAACAAAAACAAAATGGTTTGAAACAAGAATTAGTTGTTAAACCAATAATATCTTCTGACTTCAATTTCCTCCCGATTTCAAGTTGATTTGATAAATATCCATTCTTATCCTGATGGAAAATTTAAACTCAATATAATGTACCAGGATCACTTCATAAAATTCATTGTCCTCTAACCTCTCGAATTCAAGTAAGCTGAAGAATTTACCTATAATATTACAGATATTTTGGATATGTTTGGAGCTCCTACTATTTTACAATCCAATAATAGACAAAAATGTTCAAGCTAAATAGTATCTGAATTAAAAAACATGTGCTCCGTTGAAAATAGTATATGACAAACAGAGGCATAGCTAATCTCGACGTAGCTACGCGTAGTGTAGAACGAGAAAATCAGGATATTGAGAATATTTTGACAACGTGAATGCAAGATGAAAAAATATTACCAATAATATATTATGATTATAAGAATTTTAATGTAGAATAACATATTATAAATTGTTTCTTACTTTGTCTAAAAAGAAATAAGTATTTTATGTAATATATAGGTACTTAATAAAACACCTCGATTATACTAGTATGTAAAATAATATTGTAAATATTTGCAATGCATATAATTGGTCGGTAATATGCATAATTTCTAGGTATTTTGCTAAATATCTGAATCATCCATATTGTCGGTAATGTATATATAACAGTATACAACTATTTTTTCCATATAAAAATTATATTATATTAATGATATGTATTTTAAACGGTGTACGATACGAGATTTACCTTTTTTCTTTTTTTTTTTTTAAATGTTAAACAGATTTTCAAATAAAAAACATTTTAATACATTTACTGAACTAATTTCAAGTGTTCTAAAATTATTTACAGGATTTACAACGCTTCATTATTGATTACCGTTGGTACGCGTATTTATTATTTTTAATCGGATTAAAAACCGTTTAAAAGTGTAGAATAAATTGTTTTTCAAATTGTACTCCTAAATATTATTATATATACACTTAGTATAACTGCAGAACTCTCATATAATCAATCTTTCTTGTCAATTGCTGGAATCGAGTCATTTAAGGATGTTAAGAGAAATAACGTCCATAACATAAAGTTTCTGCAAGCACAACTTTTACAGTCGCGCGTCCTGTGAAACGTCTGTGCAACTATTTATCCCACATTATCCAAGTAATAAATACGCTAATTATATGCACTTCTCGGCTTACATTTTTTTTATATCTCAATAACACGGATAGACGTGCGTGTAAATAAATTAACGATTTTGAAACAAACTCGACGTACAGCAAACAACCAGCACTCGAATCGATTCGCACATATATAACAATGTTTGTATTACATGGATATAAAGGTAGAAAATGCAGACGTATTGTATTTTAAAAATCAATATTTGGTTCGAAGCAACACGCGTCCGAGAAGCCGTTTTACAACGCGGATTTTGTTTGTATTTTTTACGATATGGTATGATCTATGTTGAATAAATATTAATTTCGAATAATAAATGAATATTCGTTCAATATTGTTATAAATTTATAAATATATGCACCATAAAAATATAAAATATACAAATTTATCTTGGCTCGCCCGCATCGTTCTTTTATTCGTGTAATTGGACGGCGTATTATATCTTTGCCGAGTCAATTTTGTAATCAAAATTATTTTACTGTCAAAGAACGAATTCATTTTGATATTTTATTTCGCTTCCTACTGCTCAAACTTTACGTTTGACAATTATTATGGTATAAATTTGTCCGTAAAATGTGTATATTGAAATCAAAATAATACATTTTATTAACACATTTTGCCAATCTTGGCAAATACACGATTCAGTGAAAAAATATATTCTTTGATCAAACAGTAATAACTATACAGACAAATGACGAATAGTAAATATTGTGTCATCATTTACTATGTGTGTATACATAGGAAAAACAATATAAATTAACTGTGTGTTTAAAACTTATTTATAAGTATAGTTGATGTTCCTTGCAATGAATTGAATAAAAATATATATATTTACTACATATTTTACCAATTGATTATTTTTAAGAACTTTATTTTTTTTTATCATTTTTACTTATAAACAAATATTTATAGAAGGTAAATTTATCTTACGTAGTATTTATGCCAGAATGTTCTTTATCTATTAAAAGTATATTCAAAAGATTGATTTAAATTTAAATTTAAATCTAAATTAAAAATAAAGTGTACATACAACTTTTAAGAATAATTCCTGGTTAGATTTGTCCAATCCTCTGAATTTTCCAAAGTCAAAGAAATTTCTAAAGGCCTCAAAACCTTTTGAAATTGATTTTAATATTTTCTAACTACCTATATATATATATATATTTATATTTCAGTACATAACCGTACATAATAAACTTCAAAAACAATTTTGTTTTTTTATTTATAAAATTCTATGTTTATATTTCTTCAATTATTGAACTTAAAACTTCATTGTTCTAGCTCAATTTAATCAACAGCTATAAAGTAAGTATACTTTTATATTAAAAAAAATAATGAACGTATTCCATTACAATAATTGTATGTAAATGTTAATGTAATATGATACGAAAAATAATATGAATAAATAAAAAAAAAAGTATCAACCAATTATACATAATTCTACATAATTATTATAATATTTAGTTAAAACTCGTATTAAAATGTTGGTTTAATTTTTCGGGTAAAGGTCATCTCAGTATTCAGTTTATTGGTTACTTTATGTTTACACATATATATAAATATAATATAATTTTTATGGTTACATAAAAGAGTCAATTCACGCGCACTAATTTTTCATACACGAACCATATGTGTTTCAGAGAATTAAACCGAACTTTATTATGGTCACGCACCTACCATCACTTTTATTTTCTAATACACTTGGATCGGTACAATCAATCAATGACATAATTCAATCCCGAAATTCTTTTGGAGTCTCCATAGAGGGAATTCAAATCGTTTCACACTTGCCATCTACGTTATTTTTACTAGGTCACTTCGAGAATGACCGTCACGTTTTTGTCCATTCTTTAATTTTCCTTTTATGATGCTTGTATAGTATTTCCTCCTTACAGAAGTCCGATTAATCAAACGTCTCATAGAAGAAAATTCAATGAAATATCACAAAATAAGCAAATAATTATAATAAAAATAAATAAATTCATAAATAAAACAATATCACACAAGGAGCAGAGTAAAAATAAAAACTCGACCGGCAGTAGGAACTAAATCAATGGTCATTGAAACGTTAAAAGAGCGAGTAGGAATTATCAATATGTGTATTTGTTTTATAAGTATAACGCCATTGGTACGCTGAAGAAAGGAAATCGTCTGTAACACTAGTTACACGAGGGGACGAACAAGACCAACAGCAATTTCCTATTTCAATTTTTCAACCCGTTTTCCGGGCCGCTAACCACTAGCGTGTCAGAAAATTTAATCAAGCCAGCTCTCCCTAGCCCGTTTCTCTTGTAGCGTTGAATACTACTACTGCATTTACTATCCCACTACTCATATTATATACATAAAATATAATATATATATTATGTATATAATATGAGTATATATATATATATATATATCTGCTACCGACTAGCGCGACTGGCTTACTTAGCCATAATATACTCCATTTCTATTTCTACCGACTCCATTACCTTTATCTACTGCACTGTTATCACTACCGCAGCACAGACTCCAAATCATTCGACGGGTAATTCATTTGAAAATTTTTGTGTGAGACGTTGGCCGTAGGGGGTAGGGCGATGTGGACGGGGATAGTGAAAAACTGCCCTGTTCAAAATTATGTGACGTCTTCCGGTGCAGTCCAACGTAGACGATAACATTATTATTGTTATTATCGCTATAATACCGATGAATGGACAGGAACGAGAGATCGCGAACCGCTAGGAAGAATAGCGTAAATATATGACGACGGAACATTATCGTAAGCTGTCCGTCGAGTGTCTCCGATTAATCGGGTGCATCCGACACTAACCCGGGTGGATCGGCTCGACTCGACAGCTCCGCAGCAGCTGTACGCTTTACGATAGTGTGGTACAAAAAAACAATCTGATCAAAGGTCCGGTCGAACTGTGCCCGTGGTATGCATTGCAATAACGTAACATCTGGGCTAATCGCGCGATGTTGGTAAAATGTAATATTACATTTAATATTACACATGAGTACTGGACATCGATAAGTCACCGGATTTTTAACGATCTCTCGGTGTACGTGAATAACGTCGAACGACCGTTGTTAAAAGGAAGGTACGAGCAGTAGCGTTTCTCTCTCTGTCTCTATCATCTGTAACCAGGCGGCGAAGTGTACGGACAATAAATTCCAAACCATTCGCCGAGGCCGCCATACGCCAATCGATGTGAAATGTATTATTTTATACGACATGACGAATCGTTTTCGATTTCACGTCAGCCGTGATCTGGTGAAAATCGTGAAACTGCGTGATATTGCACGTTTCCCGGAAAATATCTATTGGGTGGAGCATTTTTTCAACGGCTCACGAATATGTGACGTTTTACTTTTCGGTACGTCAATTTTTGTGTTATCAGATCGCACGTAGATCAATCGATACACAGCGTGAAATGAAATCGCTTTTTTCTCGTCTAGGATGGACGGTTGAACGAATTTCGATGCGGTTTGCATTGTTAGATAAAAGATAATCCGAGGAAGAAGTGATTGTGTAATTTATTGATGTTACTTAGTTCGTAAAATAACAATGGAATATGGATACGGCGGGCGTGTTGTGTTACCCTGCCGTCTGGCATCCCACTCATAACAACTGATAGCCGTAAGGTGACGTTTTTTACATTCCTTTCTGTGTGCACGCCGTTCGTTGTAAATAAATCGCAACGATAAAGTCCACCCGATAAAACCATTATTATTTCCCGCCAACTATAAACTCAGTGATAAGTTACAGATAGTAGTTTCAAGTAGTCGAACATAACAATAACGAACATTTTCAATGGATTGGAGACTCACTAAAACGCATTTTCGAATTTCATGATAAACCCACGATTTGAGGTTCGGGATAAAATCGAAAGACTGAGGACCGACTTTTGTTCACCTTATTCGTCGACCCAAACTACGATTCCATATGTTCCTTTGTACTTCTTGGATAATAACATTAACAAAATACCTGTTAGATGTTGTACGAAAATTGACTGATACGAGTGGCCGAGAAACCAGTTAGAACGATCTGCCGTGTGATCAACATACCGTCAACCAGCGGTCAAACTTATCGATTCGAAAATAATTCAAAACCAAAACATATTTAAATCCAGAATTACCACGCTAATTATTTTTCAGATAGTCTGGACAAGCATTTATCCTTCCTCGGTAGTGTTAGAAAACTTTTAGTTCATTATGGTAAAGTCATGGCGATTTTTTGGACCGTCTATCATAATAATGTTATAAAGCTTATCTTCTCCTCTATCTCCGGAAATAATAGTAGAATTTAATCAATTCATATTGTACAACCGGTGAGAGGGAAAGGTGGAGCAGTAAGTTTTCAGTCATATTAATGCTATAGAAAAATAACGTTGACATGATAACGAAATTCGTTTGGATAAGTTTTCGAGGACTAAGTTTCCCTCGGCCCTTCACGTTAGCGCAAATGGAAATAACTTCGTTGGTATTGACTATAAAACCTATTACGAGTGCGAGTTATAAAGATTCTGGAGGAGCGTGAATTCGCGTAGAGTGAAATACAAGTCGTAAAAACGGCAGTTTGTCCGGACAGCCGTCGTTAGTCGTGAGAATATTATCCGTCCGGTCGATCGAGATCGTTCTTAGTGGCTTTCTTCACGTATACACACGCTGTATTATTGCATAGAGATTTGGCAAAGGGCGTAGCGGACAGAAGTCTAGGAAATATTATTTCGTAGAAAAAGTAGTGGTAACAAATATAGCGAAAACAAAATAAGGCTAATCATTAATTTAAAGCAGCCAAGTGTAACTTTTTATTCAATTTATTCGTACTGTTTTTGACCGTTTCATTCATATAGTTATTACGTTTTTTTGATATATTTTCATATTTTTATATTATTATTGATTACTATTTTTATATTAGTAGTCTTTAGTTCTGTCTTTAGTTTTAAAGTTCTACCAAAAATACCTAAACGCTTTGAGCGATTCAATCATCTGCTTACAACCAGTAACGTTTTCTCATCGGTATATCACAAACAATAGTTTAAGCAAAGACCTAAAAATTCCAAATCTGTATCAATTAGAAAATGTCATACTTACGTAAGCTCTTTCGATAACCAATTAATCAAACAACTATTCTCCAACTCACTTCCCGGTGATAAATACAGAAGACTTAAAAAACATCACATTCCACAATACTACCAATATTCCACTTATGTATTTAATCAAACTAATCACAAAAATGTTGAAATACAAATAATCAAAGAGTTTATATTCTATGAAAGTTTCCTTTTTTGATTTGAAAATCACCAAAGTCCACTAATAAGTTTTTCGCATACCACTTTACTTCTTAAGAATTCCTATCAGCTGCTCAAAAGAAAATGGTATTGAGATCTGATAATTTAAATACATAAACATAGTTTCTTTTCAACTTTTCTATACTTAACAAGCTAAATATTACAATTCGATGATCCAACTTAATGTTACCTCCTTCCTTAGAAACCTCAATTGATGTACCTCATAGCACATACACTTATAATGCTTCTTTCCGTACCTATAGATTTTAAATTTATCATAAAAAAAATAATGATAAAAGAATGTCATTGTAATATGTGAAGACAATTATACTATGGTATATATCTATATATATATATAACTCCAATTGTTTACTTTGTTTCAGCCGCATACCTTTGGGTGATATAATTTAATATATTGATATCATACATGTACACGAGAGGAGGAAGAACGCGAGTGTTTGCAGGTGTACTTCGCCACACCAACTCGCCATCAACGCAAATGACTGTAGTATTTATGGTCGGCGAATTATTTACACACGGTTATGGTAATGGTCAGTCGTAACGGTTTGCTAAGCGATTTCTTTACTCGATCACGCAGCCCAGTTCATACACCGTAATCCCTTTTAAAACTAAAAAGCAGCGCGCACGTACTCATTATTTGTCGACACGTGTTATTCTCGAAATCGTAACCTTACACCGTTTTGTTCATATATTCCACAAGCTTGCACACGCATGGAGTCGAAGCTCTAATGGCGAATTTTACTGATGTTCGAAAAAAAATTCGAAAAATAAAAATGTCGTTAAAAATAAGTACAAATGTTCCTACTTCTACTCGTTTTCCTCGCAAAGAAGCATTCAAAATAATAACCATACACCGTATAATCACTACAATATCGTTAATATTTTCTTATTAATAAATAATATATTATAATATATTTATAATAATATATTCATTATAATGTGTTGGTATAACGCGTATCCGTATCATAATACTTTACACTTCTTTTCACTTAAGATTGGAATAAAGACGAATGTAAATTCTGAAAAACATAATATATTAAAATGTACCGAAGAAAAATAATACGAAATTAATTCGTTAAATATAAAAAATATCTATGAACACATCACGATACATTAAAAAAAATAAAAAAAATAATAGAAATTTACGGTTGATATTAAAGTTTGACTGTAAATTATACAAACAATAATCTTATAACCTTTAACATGGACATAATACATTGTAGTGATAATAAATTATTTTTTGAAGCTATTTGTTAGTTCCGTAACAACACTGCGTATAACATAATACCGCATATAATATTTATGTATATTTGATATGGGGAGTATGTTCATGAGATGGTGGGGATACGTTAAATTGGATATGTTATAAATCTCGTAAGCAACGACTAAATAAATTATTAGACGCTGAATGAAATGAAGATCATTTAACACTTTCCATTTTCCTTGTGGTAAGATTGCGGAAAGGGCGGCTTTCTCGTATGATATAAATTTATGAAATAATGTATGTATGCAAACATTTTATGTTTGTCTTTTCTAGAAGCAGTCAAATGTGTATCAAACAGATGCGGTTTGGATGTTGTATTGGTTGTAGCACTGAACTATTATAAATCTTCTAATTATTATTTTCTCAATAAACATATTTAAAAAAAAAAAAAAAATAAATAAATAATATAACTATTGAAATGCATTATTATAACTCTATTATAAGAAACATATATAATTATTTTATACATTGTTTATAAATTATTATTTTAAATTTATACTCGTATTATGAAATCGTTAATTATATTGTATATTATCGATTAAGTAATTTTGTACGCGGGCTAGTTGACTTAATTATTCAATTAGATATCTTATATATGTTTCCCTAACAGTTATTCATCATAAACTTTTATGTAAACAAACTAATACAAATTTGTTGATGATACCGGAGTGATATTAGTGATGTTAGTGATATTGCCTATTAAAAAATTCACATACAAAATAAAATTAAAATATTTGTGACACACCAAGTATTGTGAATTTTATTAATTTATATATTATCGAAAGTAATTAATTTTTTTTTTATTTAGTAATTATTTATAAAAATTAAAATAAATCATATAATTTATCATATTTATCATCGTCTGTCCAAAATACTTTTTCATTATGCCACTATCTCAACAATTCAACATCAAAAAAAGAAATCCTTAACCAATCGAACACATAACATCGAAGTATATGATTCATCATGAATCATTAATCAAATTAATCAATTTTACAAATAAATTTTATTTATTATATATAGTTTAAAATACAGGCAATGGGTACTAAACGGTTATTTTTACAGAAATTAAATAATACAATGTAGTATCTGTTAATTGACTTTACTCTCCGACGTTTTCGGAGGTAATGAAATATAATATTTTATTAATTTAATATTATTGTTGACCTGCAGTCAAAAGTAATAATACAGAATTATTTCAAGCGGAGACTAAAGATAATAATTTATTGAATTTGTACACAATTAAAATTGTGAATAATGAAATGTATAATAAGTACTTAATTATTATAAATCAACTTTAAAATATTTTATTAAGTTAGAATTATAATTAAAACCAGGAAATTCCAAAGAAACGTTGAATAAACAAGTCGAAGTAAAGCCGTATGAATCAGATATATAATCAAAGAAATAGGAACGTACAAGAAATTCATCTTTAGATAGTTATTTTGGAGGTACCAACTATTTAATAATTTCATTATTTTTTTTTATAAACTATTTTATAATTAATGTGTTATTCTAAATAAAAATAACTGTTTTTCAATAATACCTGTCAGAAATCAACAGTTAAAAAAATGTTTTTACATTTTACTAAAATTCCATAATTTATTGTATATTACTTTTTAATCAAATAATGAATTTATATAGATAGGTACTAGGTATATATAAATAATATATAATTATATTAATTTAATAAAAATATTTTTGGTAAAAATTGTTTTTACGTCTTTAACCAACATAATATATTTAAATATGTGTGTGTGTGTGTGTGTAATATAAAACATAATTTTATTAACATAACGTCAATAAAATTTTAATTTGTAATTTAGATATAGTATGAATGTTATTACAACAAAACATCTTAAAAACATTGCATTATGTTTCATGTACGTAATTATTTTATGCGCGAGAATTGTTATGTATAAATGGTGTAGGAACATCACAGATTCATGTCAATAAAACATCTCAGAAAGGACATCATCGTTGTACAGTATGGTCTCCAAGATATTATTCATATCGCATAGGAAACGCAATTTGTAATATTCCGTTTCTCGACAAACCATCATAGAAACAATATTAGTGCAACGTTTATACACGATGAGATATTAATCTTCACAATATTATAATATTACTATTGTATTGTGCATTATACTGCGTAACGATCACACACTTTTTTCGGACCTGTTTTACTCTCTTTCGATTCCGTGTACTCGACATGCCGCAGACATCATCTCAGCAGACCCCGGAATAATATCGCAGCCGAAAGAGACATTTTTTTAACGATTTGAAAATGGTACTATCCATCCTCCCCGCTACCAGACTTCCCGATCAGACAGCTATTTATTGTACTCGAAGATAGATTTCCCAACAAACGACAGAGTATACAGCTGCATAGAGCGGTAAAATTTTTGGGGCAGCAAATTTTGTAATGCTTTATCAAAAAAATTATTTCCGTCCCTATCGCACCAACGATACCGAACGCTGACTTACGCGTACGCCTCAGTCTCTGCAGTCAATTTAGGCGAATTCGAACATAAACGCAAACCGCATTTTTATACAATATTAGCGGTCGGTTGCATCGGGACCGACGTTATTATATTTACAGTGTCCATGCGTAAACGCAACTGATTCAAATGACGTGTACAATTACAGAACGTGGTGGTGGCTGACGGCGTTACTTGACGGAAAAAACGAACGAGAAAAATGAAGTGTATGTGCGGCCACCATCAGGGCTTCTGTGTGACAGGAGACACAAATCAGTTTCGTTCAGGTCAGAGATTGGGCAAGTAGCACAGCGTTGAACCCGCGACATTCTATCCCGGTGTTCGAAATTTTTTCGAACAAATGTCGACACGTTTCAAAAGTTTTTATAATACGTCTTACGGTACGGTGTGACGTTTGATCGATCGTTCGGAAATCATCTGAGTACGATCTCGTTACGAAATATTTTCAGTCAAATGGTACAGGCAATCGTACATAGTGTCGGTGTGAGTATGGAAATTAACAAACTATATTCCACTGCTCGCCGGGTACGTGTAATTAAATACAGTGGGACGTTGGAAGTTTTACATTTCATCGAAACGTATTCATTTATGATATTTGTACTACGTTATGGGTACTTGAATCGAGATTGAAATCGCCGTTTTCCGTATGTATAATATTTTTCCCGAACGATTATTGTTACGATGTAACACAGTGTAAAATGAACAAAGCGCTTGAATTCATATACGTAATAGCACCACCAAAAATCTCACTAAACGTTCGATTATAACGAATGTTAAGTATATAAAAAGTTTCTGAAATCCTGAATTTATGGTTCAATAGATAACTAAAATATAATAACAATAATAATCATTATAAGGTCATAACGGGTGGCAACCAACACAATTAAATTAATGCACTTAGCCAACAGATATACTATCATTCAGTTATATTAATATATATTTATTCTTGTTATGATATATTCGATCTTCTCGCGTTGCTCTATTATAGATATCTCCAAACTACAGTTCACAAATAAATTTTAACCCCCAATAAATGGTGAATAATTTAAAAATATGTGTGGTATCAAAAGTTTTTTTTTTAATATTTATGAATATATATTTTTCTATAATATTAAATATTACATGTATTCATACATTTTGGCTCTCTAGGAG
The DNA here is from genome assembly GCA_034509805.1 of Sipha maydis. Lineage (NCBI taxonomy): Eukaryota > Metazoa > Arthropoda > Insecta > Hemiptera > Aphididae > Sipha > Sipha maydis. The sequence continues at coordinate 173,189 of JASXSY010000706.1, read as the reverse complement.
CTCTTAATATTTTTTGTGGTCTTCAAGTGAAAAAGTTTGAAGACCCCTGCTTTACCACATTATAACCAAAGTCCTGCGCACACATTGTTGGCAGGTGTTGCGGTCTTTATTTTTTATATTCATCTATAACTATTTGGATAACATAAGAAATTTGGTAATTTTTTTTTTTTTTTAAGAGACCCTACTTTATTGATTTATTTAATCTTCACATTTCAAAATTTGTCTCCTGCACCACTAGTTTCAGTTACCCGACTCTTGTTCCAAAACAATCACTTATTAATTTTATCTATCATAATAATAAAACAATATTCGTATTATTAATATACCGGTCATTACTATTTTCCGACGGTAGACACGAGTAACATAACGTTTATAATGACTATAAAGCATTCGCATAATACTGTTCTATTTTTATAACGTGGGTTAAACGGAAGAACTTCTTAAATATAGTAGTATGTAAGACAACAAAATTGTGAGATACATTTATGATACTCCATATCAACTGAGTGCCAACTATTTGTTTTCTATACATATTCATCAATCTGCATTTTAACTCGAGGTCTATTAATGTTTCCAAGATGGCGGATTATAAGTCCCCTAAAATGATCCGAGGACGCTGATATTTCACGTTATTTTCCAAAATAAACTATAAGTTACAGGTGGTGCACGCGCACATCCTGCAACGCCCTTGTGCACGCTTATAACTATAACCACCTATCCCCTTCAATCCAAACCTACGATACTATGACTTTGGTGGATTCTTCAGTTGTCTTACGCACACCGTGATGCTATTCAGGTATACACGTTCATGGTCTTCCGTTATATCAGTTTTACGCATTTAAACTTAAAGATTAAGCACATCCACACAAGTCGTCAAATGATTTATAACTGAACATAATATACGAGTCACGAGCGTATAACTCATAGGTCAAGTGTTTTCGAGAATCAAAGCGATTGATTTATTCGCACTCGTAAAGTGAAATTTTAATTTTGAAAAATAATTGGAATTCCTAAACTTTTTTTCCAGATCGTGTATCAAATGGTTTTTATTTTTTCTCGCGTTCTCTCGGCGCACCTAAAAGCACGTTTGTTTCGGAGATGAAGAAAATAAAGTAAACCCATCACGGATCACACGCACTATGAACCGATAAGATCGTAACATGAGAAGTCTTTTTTTTTCTCGGCAAAAAATCTCTTAGTAGATATTATAATATACGGGATTTTATTTTATTTTTTTTTTCAAATAGGAACGTTCTTCTAGTGTTTCTTTATATTTTATTGGTTGCATCATTGATACGATTTTTTCAGCCACGGTAAACTAATTCACAATTTCTACATTATCATTATGCATTCGATTTGTGTTTACGTAATCACTGTTTTAACTCACCGAAAGGCCACATTCGAAAAAAATTATAGTACACAGTGCATTTTGTTGCTACAATTCAATAGTTTACCTATAAATATTGAGTTTTCACTAATTTTCTTTTACATAAAAACGGTAATTAAATTATATTAAATATTATTCTATTTATATTATTTTATTATATCTTATTTTTATTAAATATTACTATATTTATATTAAATTATATATTGCATAACATTATGATTCAGTTTACGAACTCATCGCCGTATTGTTAAGCAATGGACAGCACGAAACTCATATTTTTTTAAATTTAATAAAATATTGTTGAAGTGAAACCGTACACCAGAGAAATTATAAACACAAAACTTTTTGTATGCGATCGGTTTCAGAAACTAGTTTCACGTTGATTTGTATATTGAAGAAACTTAAACAATGAAATAGAATAACGAAAAATCAAATATGATTAGTTTTAAAATGTCGTCTGACGAGAATGACGTGATTTTGTTTTGATGTGGGCACTTCAAAAAAACGTCGTTATTGGGTACATCCTATAAATTTATCTAATATATGTTCTAGTACTAGTGTTGTTGTAAATGCATTTTTGAACAAAAATTATATTAATAATATGTAAATAAGTATAATAAAGTATAATTTGATAATTGTTTTATTGATAAGTTAAAAAAATATGTTCCTTCCTACTTACTTTATTTCAGTACGTGGAAAAATTAAAAAAAATATAGATTTTTAAATTAGTATTGGTATTTAAGTATGTAGTATGTAATTTTTTATTGAAAAGTAAATAAATTTATATTATTACGAGTGTTATTATAAATCAAATTATATGATAGAACATAATTCACTCAGTAAAACCTAAAAACGTGCATGAATAGTGAAAATGTTCATGAAACTGAAACAATGAAACCAGAATGACAAATTTCGTGTTACAAATTTCGTAAACTATAAATAAATATAGTTGCATGAAACTCGGTGTGTGTTTCCCTAAACAAATATATCGGCTAGTTTCATGCTATTATAGTTTCGTGTTTCATGTTACAATTTTCGTGTTTATAATTTCTCTGGTGTGTGGCCCGCCTAAGATGATTTAAAAAATCTAATCTTCTTTTATTTCTTCTTTTTCGAAATCTAAGCTTATTATGATTTCGCCTATGAATTTAGTATGAGAATTAAAAATTTGGTTACATCGGTGGCTCTGGTTTAAATACGTTATAGCTTAAATATCTGTTATGTTACAAAATCAAACACAACTTTCACTTTTATCGTGCGATAATCTATTTTTTTTACCGAATATTCAATCAACTGATCTCTTCTCGATTCCATAGAACTCGGTCCCAATTCTAAAACACCGCGCACTATGACGTACCTATCGTACTAACTACATCCGCAGTGAACGTCGATGCGATTATGTCATATTATCGTTCCGACACACTTCAAAGATAATATTTCAGCACGTTTCGGAGTTATGCGCGAATAAATGTTCACGTGTACGCGTAAACTTTGTAAAACTTTCACGACACCCGCGGGCGCATAACTATATACAGATACCGTGGCCAGAATCGCGATTCTATGAGTCTAGGAGCTGGTTAACTGGTTAACTGGTGAGCTTTTTTTTTTTTTTTTTTACCGTAACCGTATTTAACCGTATTTATATACATTATGATGATAACACCAACAAGGTACAATATAAATTTATTTTATGCTCAATTATGGCAAAAGTATATGAATAATGATAATTATACAGTTATAGATTACATTTAACGCACATTTTGTGACGATGAAACAACATCGAATTTCATTGCAATTTAATTATTTATTTAAGCTGAATGATTCGAAAAATTCGAAGTAAAGTTGGTATTTCAATATTTTAAGCATAATGTATAATTCTTATATCTCATAACAACAGGTGTTTTAAAGCCATGCAGGTATTGCGTTAGAATACCGATTAAAAAACGTACGGGGTGATTATAATAATGTGAATTCGATAGGAAAGATTAAAGAATTGAACGTGGAATGAGATGCGGTCTTAATGATCGATAGACTGTAAGAAAAATAATAAAAATAGTACTTAATCCTGTGATCGAGAACCAACATAATTTTCGTTCAATATTAAAAAATATTTAAAATAAAAAATTATTCAATATTCACAAAATAATCAGTTGTCCATGCTTTAACTTTTTTAGTGTTTCATTACGATTAAGCGTTACTTTCATGTTTGGCAGTACCATATATTTTTACATTAACAGCAGACGGAGACGTACGGACACGAAACTAGCTGCAAAACATAACGTGCCAAAATGAGTAGCCACAACTTACACTTTTCCACGTACACTCTAGTCCAGGGGCACCGTAAATCGTGCCGGGCAGTCGCCCTAAAATTTTTCGACATGGAACCTACTTCTTTATAAACAAACATTTCGTAGGTTCAGGTTTTCCGAGAAATATGTCCATATTAGACATGATCGTATTTTCGTTTAGCCAAAAGAACATCGGACCGCAGTTTATTGCAAACAAATCAGGAACACACATTTAACATCGCGGTCTGATGGTCTAAAAACATTTTTATATTTTATTGTACATGCATTATTGTAGCGTAACGTATACATTTTAAATCGTACACGTATGTGTACGTTATGCGCACAAGCTTATTCGAACACGTGTATATATTATACGTTATGTGACAAGACGACTCGTGGAAACCGTTTGCGTATACGTAAGAGTGTAAATAGAGCTCTGGTCGGGTACATTATGTATACGAATGCGTGTACACGTATAGGTGCACATATATTTGCTTAGCGAAATATCGACTTTCACCCCTTCACTCCTTTAACTCTTTTCCTGACCACGATTTCATTACCTTGCCACGATCCAAAACCTTCACCACACACACACCCCCAATCCACCACCACCACCACTACCAACTTAGATCATACACACACAATCGCCATATTGCGGTTTTGCGGAAATCGAAATCGCTATTAAAGGAACAAACGTGATTATATTTCCTCTTTCTCCCAATATACATACATACTTATCATACACATATATATATATATATATATATATATATATATATGTATACACATATAATATGTAATATACTGTTTTTTGTTTAACGCGTTAGGGCGAATTTAAAAACGAGTAGAGAGAAATCTCTTTCCAGAAACGTTTCGTGGAATACATGAATATAAATTAGTTAATAATGAACGCTGACGACGTCCGCAATATATATATATATATATATATATAAATACAACCCACCGTCATGACCCAAGGGGTTAAGGACGATATCTGGTAATTTATATGTCCGTCACATCCACTTAGTGAAATCGATCTTTCCGTAAGAAGTACATTATCATTTCACGAAAAGTATGTACGTTCATATGATAAGATAATTAGATAATCTGCTACCACAAGGAGTGTTGGTCTTGTATAATGTTCAACTTTATTTTTGGTCTGATAAATGCTTTTTCGATACACCCTGGAAATCAAACATGGAAATTAAACTGTTCAAAATTATTATTTTTTTTTTTTTTTTATTTATAATTTTGAACTCTGCTTTACCTACAAACAACTATTGAATGACTCATATTTTAAAGTTATAAATAATTAATTTAAATTTTTTGAATAAATCTGAAACCACTTAAAAATAAAAATGTAAATAACAGAAGAATCGTCACTTTGCGACCACCTTAAATAAAAAGTCCTTCGAAAAATAAAGATGACTCCATGGGTTGGCAACGCCAATGCTTATGATCTCTGGTTTATTTCATCAACATAACTAAATTAGGATGAATAGGAATTTCATTTCATTTATTCACTCATTTATTGATCAAGAACTTTGATCAAATAAATTATATAATTATTTAGTGTTCAAAAGTTTTAAAATTTGTATCACTCTACTTTTTTATGTTATATATTTATTCATACGACCATGGTAATTGAACTTTAAGTTTGACAACCCGTTTCGGTCGTAAAACGGACGAATAATCGGAGTACGATACATTTATTCTTTATTTATCTGTACGTAATAAACTTGTAAACATTTTAACTACACCATATATGTAATTCCTTATTAAAATATTTATTGAATGTTTAACGAGATAATATGTTTTCCATACTATATAGTGTACCATAAATACAATGACATCATAAAATACCACGACCTTTTATATTTCATAGTAGTACATCGCATGACTACGTGTATAAAACTAATTAATTATCCACCAAACATATAGTACATGCATGCATTACGCTTAATTACTTTTGTATTTTACTGCCAAACCGTATAAGTATTTATTTATAATTAAACCAGCTGGGTGAACTCAAATTATTCCAACCACTCAGACCAAATGCATTTGATAATTTTAATAAGGAATCAAACGAATAAAACATCAGAGATCGTTAAGAAAATTATAGATATAACTTATAAGATGCAGCTGCAGTTCCTAAAACTCAGTATTTATTTTCTACGCTCAAATACGATACAATTTGATTCATAACTTAATATATGTTTTAAGGCAAATTGTATTATCTTAGCAACATCCATTGTGCAATTAAAAATTCAAATTCAAATAGCTTCAGATAAAATCGGATAAACAATTTACAAAAAACTGATTTTGGTATTCAAAAAAAAAAAAAAAATAAATAAATAAATAACGGATTCAAAATAATTTCTCCAGAAAATTATTTTTATTGCTTTCTTTTAAATTCAATTAATTTTAACAAATGTTATTTATATTACGAGTAATACAATTTATACGAAAATAATTTGTCTGCATATTTTTAGTGCATTATTAAGAAATATTAGGCATTAAAGCATTTTTAAGCATTTTATAGGGAATTAAATTCCCAGCCTTAGTTATGATAGATGTAGTACCGTCTCCTCCATTGTAATAAAACTCTTCTTTTTTAAAAAAAAAAAAAAAAAATAATAAACAATATAGTTTCTATATTTTTATCGGCTGTAAATTATATTTTTCATTATTTTTTCCATATTTTTTCAATAAACTCACATTTTTTTACGTGCGAGACGGTTATAATATAGCCTCTCACCTCATATTATTTTCGTGCATTCGCCTCTCTATCATCAAAATAAATAACCGCGTCAACGCACCGAACATAATATAATAAAAAGGCCGCGAATCTCCATGTACATGTTCTCCCGTATACGGTACGTGGTATACAAGACGTATTTTCAACTGTATATTTATTAATACGAGTATGCGATAGATAATATTACATAAAAACATAAAAAAAAAAAAAACATTATCAAGTATTAAATAATACGAACGCAACACACAGCGCCTTATTGATGGGGGGAAAAATAAATAAAATAAAAAAATGCTCTTTCCAAGATATCGTACAACACTATAATGGTGTACTGTGCGGGAACTTGTTTTGTGTATGGTAGTCAAACGTCGTTTTCGCGAAACCGTCAATCGACGAAGATCGATTTCGCCCCCGGGGCACGTGCTATATATTATACAGGTATCGTATCATAATTTCCATACTTTTAAGGAAAAGTCCACGGATCATCAACGGTATATGTACGTACACATTACGTTCATGTAACCCGTGGTCGATAAAATATATCGTGTTATCTCCTATCGTTACTCGCGCGCACGTGTGTTATCGCCGGACGGGACCCATGGTTTTGATAAACGACCGTTACACCGCGCCGCGGGATCGCACGGCAGAGACCGACCCGATACGTTCTCCTTCCGCGCAAAGTGCTCGCGCACGTAAAAATAACAACAGCGAGGTACTCGCGTCGTTAAATAACGAGACGACGGCACGCGGGCCGATAGTGTTTAGTTTCGATTAAAATGTTTGCTTCCGAGTTTATAACATCGCACGTAGGGAATAGTGGTGGCAAAGACATGACTGGTGGGACCACGCCGTCGCCGTTTCCATCGTGCTCGTCGTTCGAGGGCGCGGCGATGTTCGTGGATAAAATAATAAGCGCGAAACAGAAATAAACTGCGACGAAAAACGATTGGCTCAGAGCGGCGGCGGCGGCGGCGGCGGCGGCGGCGACGGCGTCGACGATGACGGTGCAACGCGAATCGATTGAATTCCGAAAAGCTGAACTTTCGTTCGCTCGCGCCTTCACGGTCGATCCGGTGTCGGGAATTATAACGGACGTTTCCCCGTGAGATATATGTAAGCAAGCACGTATATTATGATTATGCCATCCGTTTGTGTGGAGCATTTGATCGGTCGCAGCGGAGCGCATGACGTTGCAGACTCGGCACGTATTGGGGAAGGGGGTTCTTGACCTTCCAAAATTCGAAATTCTCCCGTACCCGTCCGTTAATCGTAATTAATATTCAAAACGTAAACAACATGTCACACGCACGATAAACTTATGTTTTTTTTATCTTATACGCTCCCCAAACGTTACGATAAAAATAACCGACTATTTTAAACTGTTTTTATTTCTAGCGGAGCGTATAAAGTTTACTCTTACTTCACCACATAGATCTCTATTTATGACAAGTTTTGTTTGTTTTCACTTATGCGATAACGAACGTTTTGGTTGATTCATTAGAACCACATGTTATTATAAAGTTGAGATGGTTGTGGCGGGAAGCGAAAACTTACATTATAGAAAGACAAAGTCGTACATTATAATATCTTATATCTATTGAAGAGGCGTTACGTTATTACAGAGTTACGTTATTACATCGACGGAAATATAATATGTGATACGTAGGTATATTCTAGTAAAATAATGATAATTATATTTACATTGTAGACAAGGGCGGAACTAGGAGGAGGAAGACGGGGATTCATCCCCGGGCGTAAAATTTTAAAGGGTGTAATTTTTTTATTATATGTATACAGTAAATATATATTTATCTTTTATAACGATAATGTGTTTAAGACTCAATAAGTATGATTGTATGCTAATTATTAGAAAAAATTATAGGAATGAGTATTTGATACTTTGTTTATGATAAGGCGTATTTTAACATTTTTCCCGGGCGTAAAATTCCTCGTTCCGCTTCTGATTGTAGAGTAACAAAACTGGTTTTATAATTATTATTTTTATAGAAATATTGATTACATATAGATAATGAAAAAAATTCACTTTGCAAATTTATTTAGCTGCTATTTTTTTTATCATTTTTTCTTTAGTAATGTTGTATTTTAAATAACGTACTTTCATTTAGTGTTTTTTTAACGCAATATAAGGTGTGAAAATATCAATGCATATAAAAAATGATCCAACGTGCATAATAATCTTTACCTATTCGGATTTGTCGATGTCACCCAAGACCGCTGTTGTGCATATAAATAATGTTTTCCAGTCGGTAAATGCAAATTTACGATCTAGATGTTGTTAAATATATATTATTATTATTATTTTCTCGGCAATCGTGGTGAAAAAATCTTGTTCGAGGTACCATTATGAATCGTATAAATATTTTTCGGTGAATTTATAACTCACATTATAAACAATAAAGTAATAAAATTTAAAATTGAGATTAAAAATTATTTATATATATTTTTATTTTGAGTTGCGATCTTATTGGCTCTGTAAATATCTGACGATGAAATTTTAACTCGAAACCAATCGTATTTTTAAAATATAATAATACTCCACATTAAGCTTTTACATATTTATTATTACTCATAAACTATTTGTTTATTTATTTAGATATTCGTATTATAAATTATATCGAACATTACGGATCACCGTGTTTTATTACAAAGATTTTGCGTTTTAAGATACATTAAAATGCCTAAACGTTTTGCATAAGGTTGGATGGATGAATAAGGCGACTGAGAGTGTTATGATGGTAGAAAAATTAGGTGCACCGAACGCCTGAACATGGCCATCCCGAATTAACATCATACGAATTTTATTATTATTTATAACATAGCTTATAACGTAACTCACTTGCAACTTCTGTATAATATACGTAACAGCCTTGTTCTTTTTGTGGACATTTACCGTTCATTACTTACGCACGTCAACCTATTCTGACGATAAACAGTTAGCATACCATGTAATAAATTGTGTTTTGACGCGTGAAAAGGTGTTTTTTTATTTTTTTCGTTTTATATATTATAAAACGTTACAAACACACACAAACTCATATGTAATCGGTAAACTTTATTCCACCACAACAATTATTGTTCGATTTTATCGAAATGCTCAAATAGTTAAAATCATACATTCACCGTTCCAACTATAGACGTAGGATATAACGCGATGCGTTATACGTGAAGACGTACGATTGTATAATAGATTAATATACGCACACGGAGACACATATGATAGACGCACAGTGCAATATGAAGTCAAATTCTTCGAAACAAAATAAAAATATTTTTCGAGATTTCTAATACGAATAAGAATAATACCAATTAATTCAGTTATAGTATAACATTATACATTGTAGAACATGTAAAAGAATTCCTTAGTGGATTTTTAATAATAATAATAATACTAAAATAATCATTGTAATATTATCTAATAGCAAATTATAACATAACATTGCTGTTTAGCAAAAACTAAAAACTAAATTTTTATTGTAACGTTATAACTTACACTCATTACTTATAAGGTTTTTGAATAAAATATAAAATATTTAGAACGCAAAACTCTGTTTTTCATACAATCCTTGATACGCCCTTGTGGATACTATGAATATCATAGTGCACATGTTACGTGTCTAAGGGTCATCGTTAATGCTCAATGTCTAGTTTAAGTTAGGTTTCATCGTTTCAAGCGTCAAACTTTGACAATCGCTTTAAGTTAATAGCGTTGTTTTACCATGAATGTTCCAAAAATGCGCAAAATGAAGTGATCACAAAAAAAAAAAAAAAATATATCCTCCTTGCGGCGCGCAGCACCATGAGTATTTCCATATTGTATTTAAGTACGTTACACATGAAGATTTTCTTTTCCACGAACAGTCGTGGTCTTCAAATGATTCGCTATTCTAATGCCAAGACGCAGCAGAGAGCATACGGCGACCGGTACAATACAGTATTATGTCGGAATACAGGTGCAAAAAAATAAACATTAATATCTTCAGCTCCAATTGAATGCGATTAATGTGAATTGGCGTCGACTGCCGGCTTTTAACAACATACGAGCACCGATTGCTAACGATCTAACGATCGGTCTTTGACGGTGGCAAATACGTATTTTGTAAATATTTTCACGCGTTTCGTATACGGAGCGATTACGAGGAATGATAAAATATTTTGCACGTACGAAATAAAAATGCCAGTGTATCAAGTTCGGTAACAATACATGTGTACAAACAGTCGGTCGCGACGAAAACGTATTGAAACGAAATCGCCATAACAATATCATTTCATTGTTTCCACACTGGCCGCGGGTTCACTATAACTGTGTGTAGGGACGAAGAAACACTACAGTCGAAAAACATCATGACACGCAGTGCTCGGCTTAGGAAAAAAATATTAGAGGTAATCCGATGACATATGTAAATTTCGCGTCCCTGCCTTATTGAAAACCGAACATGACCATGTTGAACCCCTTATGACATACTCAAGCATGTAATCAAAAACCAATGAATATTCCATAACTTGTTATACTCACATTCAATGTTTGACCATAATTCCAATGTATAAATATATACTTTTTTTTTTTTTGTCTAAAGACTTTAAAATCATTACAAAACTCGAATTATAACCAATAAATAAATAAATAACAGGCTTTATGGAATGTAACAGAAAGAGGTACGCGATTGTGTATGCTGACAAAAATGATCAATGTTGATGTTCGACAATTATCATTCATCATGCAACAATGTATCGAAAACGAATACTTAGGTATACATTTGCAAACGGTTTGTTTCATTTTATAAAGACATTAATTTGTTGTTATCCAGTATAACCTGAACTCAAATAAAGTACAGTATTATACGTCCTTTTTTGTTAAAAAAAAAAAAGAAAAAAAAATAAGTGTACGTTAAAATATCTGATGATTTAGTCGGTGTACTCAGTTCCCCCTACCGCCACAATTCAAGCACTAGGTTATAACCGCCCAAGGGCGATGCACTCAATTCACGCAAAGTACTGTTGAACACACACTATATACATGTACGTGTAACAATGTGTTTTACTTACCGCTATTCTGGGACGTAGGCTTTTTATCTCCTTTGCCCATACCCCTTTCTCGTGAACGGTTAATCTTGAATGTTGTTCACACCACTCGGACGGCAAACGCAATCTGAAACAAACGACGCAAAACGATTAGTCAAAACCGTAAACGCGCGTACTACTACTGCAGCAGATGCGTTGCGCACAACGTTTCGCATGATACACGGACGCATTGCAAACAGAAACGCGCGCAGAGTCCACGGTTGTTCTCGAGTCTCCAATGGAAATAACGGAATAAATAGTATTTATGTGTTTCACAAATTTTTTTTTTTTCACTTTTTTTTTTTTTTCACTTTTCACCAGTAGATAATTGTACTCGTTTTATTTTCAAAAAACTTATAAAACACTTAGCTGTCAGCCATGCGAGGTGTCTTAAAGAAATCGACTACGTGTCATTCATTTTTGTATCATGACATAAGTATAGAAACTGTTGCGTTACAATCAGTCGTTGGTTTGGTGGTCATAGAAGTATACATATTATTGTTCCGATCCTGTCAACGGTTAATGTTTGGTTCTCGTTAAACGCATATATTAAAACCAATGACGTGCAGTTCATGTATGTCTGTGCGCAACTGCTCATCTGCGCGAAATCCGCTCAATTGTTGAACGTCTTTTTGAAAACGACATTTACCTACAGTTATCACGGTATTGTGACAATTTACGTGTTCACCAAGCACAAATTGGAGACTAGACTCTAGTCTAGTCAGAGGTTCCCAAACTGTGGGTCGTGGCACAAAATTGGGTCGTAATTATATTTTTGGTGGGTCACGTTTTATTTTATTTTCGAAACAATCTTTTGTCAATAATATATAAGTAAAACAGTTTTTTAGATAAAATTAATTTAATGTTAAAACATTCTTTTATTATTATTATTATTATTATTATTATTATTATTATTATAACTACTATTTTTTTTTTTGTACAAAGGTATACTTAACATTTATCCGTTCATTTAGGTATAGAAAGGGAAATTAATTTCTTATGACAACAATTAATCGACCAAAAATGAGCTAATTCTGTTAGATATGATAGTATTTATAAAAACGTACTCACATATATTATAATATAATTGTATGTAAATAAATTACGGTAAGATAATAAATAAATATTTTGAGTGCAAAAAAAAAATTAATAAACCATTATATAACATTCCAATTTGCTCTACCCGTTTGGTTTACTATCAATATATCATTATGGATCAAAAGCAAAGAAGGAAAATGTTTGTCTTTGTTACCCAAAAATCCACAGAAGTGAATATAATTTCAAACAGATTAAATCACACTAGAAAATAATAACTTGAACATACCTTTTTTTACATTCAAGTTTTCAACCTTTTTTTCTCTTTCGCCTCAGGAACAATGATAAAACTTTATACCAAATTTTATATAGTAAGTTTACAAACATCAAAAAACCTCAGAGTGCTTTATGGTTTATTAAAATTCTTGCTAAAATATTAGTTTTTAAAACTCAAGCACTGCACATCATGATATTATTATAACTAATGGTCTACTATTTGAAAACCTTTGCGAATGCTAGAAGGGCAATTTAGTTTGTGCATTCTTGAATAATATCCATGCCACAGTGTTTGTTTTTTATTAAGGTTTCCTACTTAAAAAGAAACAGTGGTTCCATTCGAAAATCTCGGATAGATTTTTAGAATTTCGCCATGATTTTTTACTAAACCACTTATAAAAATTCAAAATATCAATTTTAAACAATATTTTTTATGCTAAACACCACATTCCATCATTTTTACGCATTAAATATTTTTTTATCGTATTATCTTACTAATATGTATGTAATAATGGGTTTTACAATTCTAATTAAAATATTTTTCATATTTAATAACACGATTATATAGTTGCAAAAAATTAGTTATTCAAACAAAATAAATTAACCAACATACCTAATATCATATTATATTTATAATTAATATTATTACGATCTATATGAAAATAAAAATTTAATTTTTAATTATTTTTTCCATACTAGTATTTTTCTTTAAAATTTTTTAAAATAAGGTAAGCAAACAACAATTTAGCCTTCACATATTTATTATTAGTTAATAAAGTTTGATAGAAAAGCGACATTTGTGATAACTTAAAAAAAAATAATAATAATATTAATAATAATAATTAATTTATCGTGTTTTCATTTGTTTTTATTATTTTAACTGAATGAAAATATTCAATAGACGAAATAAGAACAACTGTTTTTGATTCATCATTAGTTATTGTGTCTATAATATAACATAATACATATACGTCAAATTAGATGTATTTAATACGTTCGAAACAAATGAAACGAATAGCAACATTTATGATTAATTATGATGTATATTTTTAATACAATAGCTATAATTACTAAATATAACATAGTATTTGTGACAGTTATTATTTTGACTGCGATCGTCCACACCTTCAAATCGGAAATCAAATAATTTAATTCAATACAACATAACAATATGGTCGGTTTAGATGGAGGCGATGTCAAACGGCTTTTACAAAAAAGATTGAGCATTTTAAAACGTAGACGTTTGAAAGTGTCAGGCGGGCGAAAGAAATTAATTTAGTATATTCGAACCGTGAAAAAGATGCAATTCAGTTATAATCGGTCTCATAAGTCCGGTTTACATGGTGTTTTAAGTCCATGGCGTTTACGTTTCGAATGCACAAAATACTATGTACAACGGTATTATATAATATGTGAACGTTTTACAAGGACCAGGTAGACAACACAGTTTCATACCGATCTACATAAGCCTAGAGTGACCAAAACCGTCAAATGCAGACGTAACATATATTTGGCAAAAATTTTACATATTCCTACGTTCAAAATATTTTATCTACATTCATCACTGGAATTCTTCCTAGAATATTTAACTGAAAATGATTCCGTTGACTATGTTTCAAAGAATCATTTACATTTCCGTCTCGAAAACAACGTTTAAATGTTACGCACAAGTAATAAATAGTTTACATAGATATTTTGTTGTTCTGAAGAAACATATCACTAACGGTACCTTAAAAATTTTCATTCGCTAGTTACGTAAATGTTTTTTTTTTCTTTTAGTTATATTATTATTTATTTATGATTACAGTTTATCTCTAAACCAGTTAAGTTTGAGACGACGTTGAACGTTTTCTGGGAGAAATGGAAACATATTATTGGAGAATAATTCTATATCAATAATCAATTATTGATCGATATGGTTTGATAATTAATCATGGAATTTTTTGTAATGATTTTTGATACCCTAGAATTTATAAATCAAATTCAACACAAATCCTAAGTAACAGCTGAAATAACTCACTAGCCGAAGTTTCGTCACTGGCTGATAGTTTTTCCTTCATAACAACAATAGCCATCGAATAGAAACTAAAAACGCCCCTTGTGTTTGTTTTGCTATAATACGTTTTTAGATCGTGAAACAGTTATTAATTAATAATTATCAAAACGGAAAAAATAAATCAACAAAAACTTTATAATCTTAATGAACTTTTGCTGTAACCATCGTTATTGTTATTCCATTTAAATTTTAATATTAATACGTCCGTGCGACTCTCGTCCCTCGACCGTTCAAAGTTCAACGCGTTTAATGATGTGTTATTAACCCCGCGGACTCTGGTCACGTTACGCGGGTGGCACGATAGTGACGTGACTGGTGTTCGACACATTGGATAACAGTCGAGTTTCATTTTATCGAGTATCTATAAATATACGTACACATAAATATTTATTTATAAAAATATATACACACGCATCCATCCCGTCGGGGTTCAATACTAAAAAGTTCAAGAGGTCGAGACACAAAGGCACGCAGCTCCAACAATGGGATTCGAATTATCTCCCGAAAAACGTTCAGGAGATCGATTCGTGATTTATCGTCGACGCCAAGACTTCATGGGGACTGCCAACACGCGCCGAGTTTCTCGCGTTTGCCACGTACACGAACCGAAACGTCATCATACACACGACTACGTACCTAGTATAGAATAATGATACCACACGCACGACGACCGATACGGTTTCAAACCGCCATCGCCAGAGTACAAGAACAATTTGAAATTCGATATATTGTTCTCATTATGGATAATATCTGATCGATTATAAAATAATATTATAACGTTGTATAATAACGATTATAAAAAAAAAAAAAAAAAAAAAAAAAAAAAAAAAAAAGAGTAAAAAACATTTTTTGTTTTTTCCCCCGCAAATAGGAATGGATTGATATTTTTAATGCTATAAATATATGTACGGCACTATTGATTAACATTTACGGAAACTATTGGATCTGACAAAGTTGTTGACGATATAGTACATTAATCCGCATTTACAATTATCAACTGTACGAAGTTTTGGTATTATATACATACACATTACTCGTTTCGTCTACGACACAGTGAAATTTAGGGAATTGAAGAATATTGAAGAATATTTTCATATAACTAGGTCTTGTGCCCTCGTTAACGTTGAATATTGCTGGCACGCGTTACATTAGCCGAATATTAGAAATATAAAAAAACTGTTATTTTATATTGTTTTGAATCTTGGTCTCTAATACAAATGATCTGATAAATTTCAAGAGTTTAATTGTTATATGTTTATGAACAAAATTGTTCAAAATGCGGTTGTTGTGCATACAATGTTATAAGTCATACAAATGTGTTAAAACAAGAATATTTTATTTTTATAATAGATGATATAGTATATATCTATACTAGATGAATAATCCGCTTTGCTCTCATTTAAAATAATCAATCCATAAACATATTATATTTCATTGATGTTTTGATATTATAATTATATATATATATATATATATATATGTGTTATTTTTACAATTTAAATTGATTTACAATATTTACAAATTATTTACTGAGTTACTTAATTTTAAAAGGATATAAGTTAAAACTTCCTTGTATATCACAATCAATATTTTATTTTGAAGTGTATAAATGTGTAAAATTGCCAGGTATTCCAATTCCTAAAAAATGCTACATACAATTGTCGTTATGAAAAACAGGTATTTCCAAATCTACTCAACAATAAGCTGAGTCTGACCTTGTGCTTTATCATTTGTCATTGCAAAACAAACATTCATTGGAAACTGAACTTTTCTGAAGTGAAGTAGAAAATCCTTTGGGTAATGGAATTTTCGGTAAAAATATTTTTTGTCTCTAGGTGTCTTACCTGTCAAAATTCAGCTTCAGTTACATTTTTTGTATGAGAAGTGAAACGGAGTCTAGTCCTATTAAATTACCTAGGACAATTAAAATGTATCAGTAATATGATTGGAACTCCGATCTTTAGTGATGTTTTATGAGAAGGCATACCAAACAATGTTGGTGAATTTAAAAACTTTGTAGGGAGATATACCGATTCTTCACTACCAACAACTATATCGATTGGAGAGTAGTCAATTTATATTGATTGATATCCACTACTTGCGAATCAGCTCGGTTATTTATTGTAGTTAAAATAACGCGTTCGGCATAACTATCAACTACTTTACATTTTTAATATCTAGATATATATTTTCCATAACTGCTCCAATGAATTCGTTGATACAACTAGTTACTTTAAAATTTCTAATACATCTATCCTTATCATTTATAGTTTCACTACCAATTTGTAAGAGTAACCATGAAAATTATTCTGCATGATATCTTCTGTTCATAGAACTCACACATTTATAGTATGGGAAAATTGTTTGAATTTCAGCCAAATCGTAGATTACTTTAGGCTCGAATTTGTTTGATCTAATCGTGATCCTCGTGTAACGCTTGGTAATTTTTGTCTAATACCTCCCACAAATACAAATTTTATCTCTCTCATAATGTTATCTGATGACCGAACATCACGTAGAGTTTGATTCAATGTCTCAATGCTCGATTTATGAGTCATTGTTCATTCGGCCCATGCAATTCAAGTACAATCGGTTAATACTTTGGCTAATAGTACTTTTCACCGTGGATTATAATTTTTGCTCTGTCGATTATGCCACACTTATGGCAATTTCACTAAATTATTAGTTTTCTACCAACAGTATATTAATATTAAAATTTTTTCGGTGTCCCAGGAGCATCGAAAAATATTAATTTTTAAGGGAATAACATTATTTGTGGTATGTTTATCGGTATTTTTCAGATATTTTAATTTTTGAACGAATTTAATTGAACTATATTGGTGATTAAGTTGTAATAATTATTTATCGAAATTATTTTTGAGTAAATACTTATATTATAATTTAAAAAAAAATTCAATATTATAAAATATTTTTCGAAACGTTTGTGTTGTTTATTTGGGAAATGTCGTTAGCACCGATTTGAAAACATCTTATTCAACCATATATTTTAGTGAGCGATCACTGCAAGTGACAAAAAAGCGATACGATATGAATTAATAATTATAATAATAATAATAAACAAATATAGTTTTTATAAAACTCATGTTTAAACAAAATGTATAGTCTTATAAGATCTTTGTAGATGAACCGCTAATGAATTGCTCTTTCGAAGCAATCTGTTACTAAGTGATATAATATCTATATTGTGTCCCGTATACAGACGTATTCACTTTGTAACAAATTTTAGTTTTTTCCATCGACGTAAGTGTTTATCTGTGACGCTGTGTTGAAGAGTCACGTGCAACTTTTATTCGGGGCTACTTGTTTAAGTGTCTTCTTAAGTTTGTTAACGTCTTCAACTGTTCAACTGTTTTCACGTCATAGTATATTATTACTTATAACTTTATTATTATAATTCTTATATTATTATAATTTTCCACTCGAAATATTTTTTTCTTATATAAATCGTCATCGCCGTTTGAACGTGATCCGCCATCACTCGTGGGTGAGCCGATGTACACTGTATTTAATTAGCATATCTCGTCTTAAATCTTTCTAAGTTATTATTTAACTTATTTGTTCTCTTATCTATACTCGTAACTTATAAATTACAATGTACCTCACTTTATTATTTGTCATTTCTATGACATCAATGTGTTATTATTACCGTGTATACGTGCAAAATATTTGTAAAGGACTTACGTCCGTTTATATTTAAAACAAAATTAAATTAAAATATAATATATAGATATATATTATATATATTTTAATATTTTATTTTTAAGAAAAAAAAATCTCGCGCATGGAGAGGTTAAGCGAGCTACGAGTTTTTATTTATTCATTTTATAGTTGTTATATTTTACATACCCACAATTCACTTAAAAATTAAAATACCAGGAAAAATCTACCAACAAAATATAGACTATATTCTTCTTTTAATTTTTAATTATAAGTCAGTTTAATCTAATCTAGTATTATAGCTAAGATTACTACATTTAATTTTTAACGAAAATTTGCCATGTTGTACGTTTGTCAGATAGAGATAATACATGCGGATGTGACGTCTTCTTAAAAAACAGGATTGCATTTTCTTAAATATCAGTAAAATTGAAAATAGTAGTGTATTTGGAGGAATATTTGGAAGGACTTTGTCAAAAAAATATCATTAAATTATTTAAATGCCACTCTAAAAAATCATAATTTTTTAATAAAATACATTCCATTCACTCTCCACCATTTGAAAAAAAAGTGAAATAAGCACAAGTATAACTTCCACGGAGTAATTGATTTCAGTTTTGTGAACAAAAAATTGAAATAATTCAAATATTTCAGCAAAAATCTATAACGTTTAAACACAATACATTCCCTCTTACTTAATCTCATACAAAATTAAAAAATTGGGCGAGGTGGTGACACTAGTGTCGTCAGAAAATTGAAATATAAAAAATGACCGTTTTTTTTTATATATCAGAATACTATGTGACAATATTATGAAAAAAAGAGTCTTTGGTTTTGAGCTAACAACAGATTATAAGATAGAAGAAACGATAATGTGTATTTTACCTTTTTATGTTATAATCGTTTTCAGTTGAATAATTTGTAGCATTAGTGTAACGTTAATAGTGGACAAGTAAATAGACTCAGATGGTTTGGGCATGTGATAAGGCGATATTAAACAAAATCAGTAACAGTGGTTATGAAAATGAACGTTGCAGGGAAAAGAGAAAGAAGAAGACAAAAAATAAATGGTTGTATATAATTGAGAATGATATGAGTGCTGTTGGTGTGTGAGTAGGAGATGTAGAAAATCGAGACGAGTGGAGGTTTTGGAAAAGGGTAGCCGACCCCAAATAGTTGAGAGAAAAGCAAAGCAGAAGAAGAAGAATTGAATTATTTGTGTTTTCGTGTCCATATATATTATTTCCAGTCATTTATTATGATTTAACTTAAAGTACTCTACATGGCATTGACTTAAATTAAATTCGCAATTTGATAAAAGTTCATGGATTTACATTTATAGAATTGTTGTGCGATGTTTTTTTATATTGGTACCTAGTCTAAATATTTATTTTTTTTGTATGTGACCAATGTTTGTATAGCCGTGATGAAAAAACATTCTCTTAAATTCGAAACACTTATCAAAAATTATCACCTCATTTAGTTCTTTTCAAATAATAATTTCAAAAATAAAACAGAAATTTAATGATAGTACCATATGATTAAAGTGCATTTGGATTAATTATGAACAATGAACAAAAATGACACCTCAAACGCGTTTTATTAGCGAATAATTTTTCGTATCAATAAGCGCATAGATACGTGTTTGCAAGATTCAGACACACAAAACGCAACAACAAGAAACAAAAAATGCATAATACAGATAATACTATACGTTTAGACTTGAGCATTAATTCATACATGGTTGTGATCCGAAGCTGATAAAAAATTAACAACTTTGGGTAAGGCCGCGATATGGAATAAATACGAAAATATGTATAAATTAATTAATTAATATATATAAATATATTTTTATATGTGAAAAAAGACCCATACGTAAGAGCCGTACAAGTTATATTCGGTATACAAAATATATAATATTTAAACCATTGTCACCAGACGGACAGTAACTATGGTTACTGCAGTGTTAAACAACCCGACATCTCCTTAGCGCGGCGGCCGCCGCTTAACACGAAAATCCTAGTATTTCAAAAAGGATATGATTTACATCCTTTAACGGGACGTGTGTGTGTGTGTGTGTGTGTGTATGTGTGCATGTGAGGTGAAGAAGGAAGGGGTATGGGGTATGGAACGATAAGGCTGCAACGCGTTCACCGGGATTACACGCTACGGCTACCCAACATCGGTTTGACATTCTATCCTAGAAAATTCGAGTGTTATCCGTATAACTGCGTTTACAGAAGCGAGTGAAAACCGCTCAGAAATCAAAATTCAAGACTCAAGCCACATATACGCCAAGTATTGATACCGAACGCTAAAATGTTGTTTTAAAATAAATAATAATAAGAATGCACCGTCACGATTCCGCTAATACATCGTTCCTCTCCGTTTAATTTAAATGTCAATAAATCGTCTATAACCATTCTTATGAATTGCGATCGTACACCATAGTTTAATTCCAATATTAAGAACTTTTGTGTTATCGGCGAATCGCTGTCATTTTTTCGCATGCTAAAAAAGAAATAAAACGTGTCCAACGTCAACTAAATTACTGTAATCGATTATTTAATGTAAAATACACTGCATTTACAGAAAAACGTCGCTCGTCAAGTTGGTATAATACACGTTATAATAAATGTTTATATCAATAAGTACAATGATGATTTCCGATTCACAGTTATCACAGATATTCTGAGTGTCCACATTAATTAAATATTATTATAATGTATTGTACTGCAAATAGGCAAAAAAAAAAACTACCTAATAATTAAATTATTTTTGTATGTATTAGGATAATTTAACTACTTGATCAAAACTGAAATCCATGGGTATTGCAATATCATTTAAAGTTTTAAGACGTAATAATTAAATTCGACGTTACGGATCAATGGTCGCTTGAATTTTTTTTTTTATTATTTTTTAGATATCACAGCTTTATTATTATATAATATTATATTAAATATATTAATGTATTTTATAATAAATATTATAATTTATTATTTTAGAATAGTGCGTCATATATTAAAAATGATGTGATAAATGCGCTAAACACGATTGGCGTTTACATTATGTAATCGAAAATTTAAGAAATCGGAACTAAAATATTTCTGCAGTCTTTTTCTATAATCGATCAATGTTTGTGTCTTGAATACTTTAAACCATGTCCATAATACATATTAATGTTAACTGTCTTCGTTCATGTTTATAGTTATTCAATATAATAACATTTATTTTATATCTTTTATTCTGATACCAAGGCTTAGGAACATCGTGAACAAATGTTTAGAACATGGGATCTCAACTTTTTGAGGTTAATTCCCCCTTTCATACTATTTTATGCTATCATGTCCCCCCTACAATTACAATAAGATTTAACTATGTTAAATATATATATATATATATAACCTCTTTAGTTCCATATAGCATGTCAATCAAACATCGGAGATAATTTGCTCGACAAATTAAGTTCACGGACACCTTTGATCTCTCTTACCTTCAATCTTCCCTTTTATTATTCTATAAACTAGTTCGCATTTCTACGTTAATATGTGACGAATCATGTTCCATCATCTTTGATGGTTTTGAGTTTATTATATGCGTTCATTTATTTTACTAATTATGCTTTCATTGATTCTATATAACTCACTCGCATTATATTTCTCCAACACTACATTTCAAAACTTTCGATAACTCGTCGTTGTACCTAATTTAGTATCTAAGTTTTGCATTATTTAAAATATTCCACTTTTTCAAGCAGCCAATTTCCAGCTTGAATATGAGTTCTAGACAGATTCAGTCTAATTTTTGTCAATCTTAATTATTATTGGTTATTGGATTAATGTGGTAATATCAATTCAAGAATGTTATTTTGAATATTTAATTTAATTTAATTTAATTTATTAGTAAGGAAAATCTTATTATTATTTGAAATTTTAAGAGTAAATTATATTATATAATGTTTACTTTTACAAATGTTTCATTTTAAATTTATTATTATTAAGTAGATGCAAATTAATGAGAGGGTTGGCACTGCTTAGTTCCAATCAATTGTGACTTAACAATGTATCAATTAAATATAAATAATCAAAAATAACGTTTTCTTGTTTCGTTGCTTTTTTAAATTTTCACGCCTCCATAAGAGAAGAATTATTTTTAGGTTTAGAACCGTTGGCTTAGAATATGAAATCGAAATTTACATGGAAATTTTAATAAGTGTTAAAAAAAAAAAAAAAAAAAAATACGTTATCGAATAATACAATAATTATAGGATTTAATTATATAATATAACGTATATGAATATATACATATATACATATATGATGCACGAAAGTTTCGTAAAGGCTAAAAAGATGATTTGAAATTTTCGTACACGAGTGGAAACTTTAAAACAAGACGAATGACTTCACGTGTGAATTCCTATTGT
The DNA here is from genome assembly GCA_034509805.1 of Sipha maydis. Classification (NCBI taxonomy): domain Eukaryota; kingdom Metazoa; phylum Arthropoda; class Insecta; order Hemiptera; family Aphididae; genus Sipha; species Sipha maydis. Next base: position 150,212 of record JASXSY010000706.1, on the reverse strand, counting down.
AGTTTAAAGTGTAGGCATTATTTTGCCTTAGGGCACTTGGTTAAGTTTTACCCTCGCTTTCAAGGTCCGTTTCGCCAGCACTGCCACTTTCAAATCTTAATACCAAAATTTGATAGTATTTTGTACATTATTTTGTTCAATTTTGTACAACCAAAATACAATTTTGTACAACCCGGGGGCCCCCAAACACGAGAAAAACCGATTTTGTCATGCACGTGCTGGGGAAACGTTTCCCCAGCACTGCTTATGGCCAATTATTATCTTATCAAAATTTAATTTGTACAGTATTACGTACATTATTTTTTGTAAAATTTTGTATAACCTCCCAAACACGATAACACCCGATTTCGCCATCCGCGTGCTGTGGTATAGTGTGTATTGCTTTAGGTAAATGTATTTGCCGCTAAATATAGCAATTTATTTTTAAACGTGAAAGATCTCCTATCAATTTCCATTACACCTTCGTGAAGAAATGGCTACTCTGATTATTTCCTGGTCTTTTAATTTTTTTACATTATTCACCAGTAGCATCAGATGATATACATGAGATACTTATTTTCGAATATAATTCTTTGTAAATTTGTATTGGGTTGTTACTCCATAAATGAATAAAAAACTTGTCATAACCAATTTTATGAATTGTTGAACTATAATTTGAACTGTATTTCATCATATGTAAAGCAATTATCGGGTCAGAATGGAACCGGGTTGCGGAAATTTCTTTACTTTTTGCAGTTCTAAGGCTTGATAAACTGGGAATTTGTGCAGGGATATTACCACCTGCAATTTATAAATTTAAATATTTAAAAATTATATCCAATTAGTGGGAATATAGATCTGAGAAAAAGAATCGATCATCTGTTATATATTATCCTTGTTTTAAATGTTCAGACTCTAGCTACATAAATTGAACATTAAATACATTTTAAACTATGAAATAATTTGTAAATTTTTAATTTGACTCATTTTGAAAAATTTTAATTTTAAATGCTTATATATGATAAAATCCTCCCGAATGCATGAACTACATTCACTTTCCTACCTGAAAATATACTAAAATTGAAAATTGAAGTATTATTTTAACTACTTAGGGCAGTGATGTATATAGGTGGGGTCAGATCCCCCCCCAAAATGTATGGTTTGTACGGAACACGTGTGAATTAATTTAATCTATGATTGACTAATACCCAATTGTCTAGTACGGAAAAATTAATAGTAGACGTATAAATATAAATGGTTAATTCAGCATAATATACTAATATACCATCAGTGTTGGACAAATGTTATCTAGATAATTATTCAAATACATTTTTAACTTATTCGAATAAAAAATTATTGCCGCATGACACACTACACCGTTTTTAATCAACGTTTTTAAAAATCTCATACCACTCCCAATCAATTTTTTCAAAAGATTAACATTTTTTTTTTTTAATTAAAGAAATAAGCTATTTAATTAAAGAAAAAATATAATTTAACATTTTAATCCTACAATTTAGTTAATTTTATATTTGAATCAGGGCTTAAATTAAAAATGAATTTACCGTTAACCATTATATGAATATTAAACGTTATGATCAAATGACTATTTAACGTTTTAAAGAATTTTAACATTATTTAACTTATGTGTTTAAACGTTTTACAAATTTAAAAAACAACCATTCTACAGCATTTTATTTTATTTTCGGCCAAATTGATTGATTAAATATTTTAATTATATATTAATTATATCAAAATAAAAGTTAAAACTTTTAATTTGATAAAATATAATACACATAGGTATAGGATATTAATAATTATTAATAAAAATAACACCGACACGCAGTAATCTAGTCTACCTATGGCCATAGACTAGGAAACATTGACGAAGAAATAAAATATACAAAATATAAATGATTCTTGTAATAAATTGTAAACAATAAAACAAAATAAACTGTAACACAGTAATATTGTGTTTAAACCTAAAAATATAAATTTAAATTGAGTGGCTTATAGACTTTTGACTTCTGAGATGTAAGTATTGACTATTACAGTATAATATAATATTAAAATGCAAATTGCACATACGACATATCACATTAAATATTAATACTATGATTACAATTATTTCAGTAGGCAGCAAAAGTGACAAATATATTTATATCTTAACAGTTTCCACAGTTTGAATCACACTATTCGACTGTCAAACACAATATTCATTTTCAATTTCATCCATAAACATCTAGCTATAAATAATACAACGTAAATGTACAAACCAGATCTTGGGATTTTTTTATTTTTACTTATTGTTATTTGCATTTAAGCCACCATATACCATAGACAGGCATGGTACGGGGGAAAGTAAAACTGTAGTAAACTCAGAATATTGATATTATTTGGATATTATTAACTTATTATCAGCTATCACTTTATTTTGTTAAACAGTAGTACTGTATAGGATTTTGGTTATAAGCACAACAGAAAATATGACGGAACTGGTAAAATACGTAGTTCGAATATTAAATACGTTACTCCAGCAAACAAATGAAGAAAACGAGTTTAACAGTGTTTGGGTAGATGCACAAAATTGTATTTTAGTTGTACGAAATTATACAAAATAATGTACGTAATACTGTATAAATTAAATTTTAATAAGATAATAATTGGCCATTGGCAGTGCTGGGGAAGTGTTTCCCTAGCACGCGCATGACAAAATCGGGTTTTATCGTGTTTGGGGGTTGTACAAAATAATGTACAAAATACTATCAAATTTTGGTATTAAGATTTGAAAGTGGCAATGCTGACGAAACAGACCTTCGCTTTCTTTCTCTAGAAACTATTTTTTTCATAAATCACTTCGCTGCATATACGTTTTATTGAAGTTTGTGTGCCACCGTGTAGTGCCGAATTTCGTGCGGGACGGGTGAAACAATATATAAATCCTGTGGGTACATAATAATAATGATTGCTATTAATTATTTTACTCTTTTAATATAATATAAAAATAATATTTATATCATTATTACGACATAATTTAAACTTAAGTTTTTTTTTTATTTTTTATTTAAATAAATTAAATTGTTTTTTTGTTTTGGAAAATTTGGAAAATTTAATTTTTAGAATATTATTCTTGATATTATATTACTATCAGCATGTACTATATCACATGGAATTCCGTTTTTTGTAACATAAGCCAAATTAACATGTATGATTTCGTATTTATTGAGTAACCTTCTTACACGAGTATGCCCGTTGGTGTCAGACCTTTATCTTATGTATCTAAATGTTGATTTTACCTCCATGCTATCGATTTTTACTCTGCTCTGCATGCGCGCGCGCGCGCGTGTGTGTGTGTGTGTGTGTATGTTTGAGTAAAGTAGGATAATAATGTATTTATCTTCTTTCTTTCGTAAGTAGTGTGGGATATGATTTGAAAATAAATAAAATGAAATATGCACAAAACGAACACAGTCTTAACGTAATGTCAATCATGAGATTCTCGTCGTCCGCAAGCAGATTCTATTATGTTATTATACTTATTATACAGATACTATTATATGTACTCCTATCGAACGGGACGAGTATCATTAATTTTTCTCCCTTCAAATCTAAGACAAATGTACCATATACTATCGCTGTTTGTGCTCGTATTACCATCTTAACGAGTGATTTGGTAAACAAATACATACAAAACTACAATGCACAATGACAATAGTTTAAAACATATATTTGTCGTATTTGTACATCAATAAAATAATAGATATTATTTAGACATACACTGGTGTATGATTTTATAACCATGTCCTGTATATGTCTGTTTCTAATACTGCTCGGATTTTTTGAACAAAATATTTACACTCTTATATTTACGGTAGGAATTCGACTATCGCTATGCCCCTTTCCGTTGAACAATCCATACTATTATCGTATTTTTCATTTTGAGGCAAACATATTTGTTATATAACTTTAAAAATAACTCGAGTTATAGACGGATCACGTCTACACTGCTGCAGTACAATGAAAACCTATATTGACATCGTAATTATTGAAATAGTATAAAAAAAAATAAATATATTTTACGGTAAAAAAAAACTGACACAACTACTATTTTTAATTAATAATAATACAATAATATCAAAAAATTTCCAATTCAAACATACGAAAAATGAAACACGTGCGTTCAATTTCCAAACCAATGTAATAAAATATATGTGTACAATGTAACCTGAAATCCATAAAAATTCTTCTCTATTTTTCTTCCGGAAAAAGAAATCCCTTATTGTGAAACCAATAATATTTCTTTTCTTTTAGTACTCCTTAAATTTTGTTTGTAATCTAAAACGGATAATACTCGAAAATAATACGTAACTATGTACGTATGTTTTCAATTTATAAAAATTATTATTTCTAAACTTTGGTCTTTCAACAGAAATCATTCAGTTTTATGTATTTTTTATACTTTATTACAATTTTTATCTATGCTTTGATTGTGGTAATTAAAAAAAAAATTAAAAAATAATCATTTACCATCACTCACTTGTAAAACGTTATACTTTTAAGCATCTCATTACAAGTAACCATTATTTGTCAAATGATTAAATCAATAGTTGTACAGTAAATATTAGTTACATAAGTAAACGCTCTGCTGTACAGTTGGGGGTGGAATGCACTTCGTTTATAGGATAGGTCATTATTACAATGGATTTGTTAAATTTGAATGCAATGATAGATATCATTGTATACGAATAACGATTCTGAACGGAGTAAATATGTTTGTCTAGGATATAATACATTGTTATTTATAAATATTGTAAAAAGTATATTTTATTTTGAAACGATAAATATATTTTTCAATTAGGATGGGTTGGCAGTTGCATATAGCGACATAGTTTGTCAGTCTAGAATATTATACATTATATTATATTTTACATGTAATTTTATGTTAATATTCGCTGTTCAAACGCTTATAAAAAAAAATTGTGCTTATGGGTTTTAATAATTTTTGAATGACATTAAGAACTACTTCTGTGGAATCTTCTATTACATGCGACTTATACTTTTTGAATTATAACAAATATTTAAAATCGTTTGAGAATAAATCGCAATTTTATTTTTTTTATCAAAAAATCAAAATTTAAAAAAAAATCATAGTTGACCAGAAACAGGCAATGATTGGTATCTATTAAACACTTTGTATCTTCTGTAACATACACATACCATGAAACAATTATTGCACAATGTAGATCGATCAAAACTCTCATTTAGTTTAATAAAATTAAGTTTTAAATTTGTTATTTCATGGAAAAGTATACACAATAAAGAAATTAGTCTTTTAACAAAGTTATTTTTAATTATTTTAGCATCCAAAACTAGCACACATTATTCTATATCTAAGAACAATAAACCATACGTTGAAGAATTAAAGTTTTGCAAGAAGTTTTATAATCTCTTTAACAACCTTTTAAATTATATTCAAAACCATAAGTAAATTCAAAACATGATGAACAACCTAGAAAATTTATTATAAAGTACAGAAAAATCACTATAGTTCATAAATGATTCAATAAAATATAAAAAAATTCAAGGTAAATAAATTACTATTAGTCATGTCTTGTGGTATGTATAGAATAGTAGTACAGTGACACCTCTATATAGTGGACAGCCACGGAGAATTAAAAATTATCCACTATAGAGAGTTGTCCACTATTGAGAAAACCTATTACGCATACATTTATATGCGCATACATTTTTGCCGGGGAATTTAGAAGTGTCTACTATTGGGAAGGGTCCACTATTGAGAGGTGTCCATTAATAGAGGTTTCACTGTATTTGCAATAAAAATCGCGATTAGAAGAATTTCTTGTTGTTGAAATTTGCCACATGTACATGTAACATTTCAACACAAAATTATATTTTTAAAAATATTTTTTAAACATGAGTTGATAAGTTAATTGATTTTTATCGAAAAATTAATATACATTTTACACAATTACTGTAGCTGTTTTATGACAGAAAATATGAATACATAAAATCATCGGTGACTGTTTCTTATTAATATTCTTCTTTAACTTTAATCATGACCACTGACATCGTAAGCCAGTCAATAAGCCAAATCAGTGATTAATTAGTTAGTCAATTTCTAAAAACATCAATGCATAATTATAGACATTGAAATACAAAGAATAATGTGAAAAAATGAATATGAAAATAAGTACACAAAAAGGATTATTACGTAAGCTAATTAGATCTGCTTGGGGTGCTGGACTTCGTGCACTTAGAGATACGGAATGATTTTTTTCAAATCAACCTATAAAAGACATCTTATTACGAAAAGTAGCAAACAATAAGAAAAAAATTATTATATACGATACGTGATGGTTGAGTTACCGGGATGATTCTCTGTGAAGATGTAAATATAGACAGTTACACAAATGGTGTACACACACTATTTTTGCAAATTAATGTTGATTGCTGACTCGGTTTGCGTGCAAGACATTCCTATTAAACCTTAATCTCTCTTCAATGATTAACTTTCCTAAATTAATATTTTACATTTTCTTCAGTAACCTATTACCATATTTGTTCCGTAGTACCGAAACGTATTGCATATACCATTCTCTTCTTCAAATTCAAAAAATTGAGGACCTTTATTATCCGACACATATAAAGAGCCTGTAATAAGCCATATAATAATCATTAGCTTGAGAAGTATGGAATACATTGCATTGAAATGAAAACTCGGCATTCATAGCACCTACGACTTAATTTTCACTTATTTCATTGCACGCGATTATCATTGGACCGTCGAGTGGGTGTATATTTGAATATAATTTAAAATTAAATCAACGTTGCATTCTTATTCAATCGTTTTTCCGCCACCGTCTGATGAATAAAAAATTAGCAAACAACTGTGTCTCATTCGTGTAAATGGAGCGTTTTAAAATATCACAAGATCTTGTTCTTATTGATACTTTTGAATAATGCTCAAAAATTATGTATAGACTACAGCTTGGGTTCTAAATTGAAAATTGATTTTTTTCGGATTTTCAATTTTCCATAATGTTACAACCGATTGTCGACGACGCGCTGTTGGAACTGTTTTAAAAATGTCTTTCTTTCCATACTTGTTTCTTCCCCGCTTACTTTTGCACCATATTATTATCTATTATCTGAATATCCGTTTCTAAACACCGCCGGTTGAGCGTTACTGTTTCCATCGAAATCGAAAAAGCATGCTAAAGTAAATAAGTAAATAAATAAATAGGTCAAATAAAATGGAATCGGTGAACAGAGCTGCACTATGTGCTGTGTTTTGTGCTAAGGCACATTTCGGTTCCGGCGGGCGTTATTCCGATCACGTGCTTGTTATCGTTGTGAATTTTATGTAGCTTTTCGAAGTTTTCCGGTCACCGAAAATCTCACGCATCCTCGAACAATACGACTCTACGTGCGGTCGTTCTCGTTGTGCGTATACTTACAGTATATTCTTTCTCTCTCTTTATTTTTCTTTCTCTGTGCCTCTCTGTCACTCTTCCTATCTCATAAATTCTTTCCTGCGCGTACACCTATCTTCCCCACAACTCTTACTTTTTCCTCTATTTGCACTACTCCTTTCATGATTTTCTTGTTGTCTCCTTATCAGCGTGACTCTCGTTCAATGACCGTATTCGTACTGCAGTACCCGAAGTCTGTTTTATGCAAAATGCTGCTTCCATCGTCATTATCCGATCAATTTTGTTGAAGATCATTTCGCACTTTTCTGAACTTGGTAGAAGCCTTCCTCCGCCGCCGTCGCCATTTATAATTTCAATATAACAAACGAATAGTATGTACGTATTCTCCATAGTATACCTGCACACACGCGCACAATCATATTATGTTTCAATGTTGTGGCCCGTATAGCAAAAATATTTAAGGTACACTGATAAGACTGATGAAACCGTCTATTGCTCGCGGTTTATTCTCCTCGATTCGCTTCATCGCTCCACGCGCCACCAAACCCGTTGATAACATTTCAGGTTTCATTCGATACTGTCGGTCGACCGTTTTGCACTGGCTTCATCAACCGCTACCGTAATAGCTACATGTTTAATAATATCTCGTAGTTCATAGGTTGTAAGTTTAAAACGTAGGTTGTGCGATTTGCAGTTTTGATGAACAGAAATCACGGCACACGGCCGTCAGATATGAGTCTTTGTGATGCGAACGAAGCTACCTATATTATTTTCTATCGGTTGAAAATTCGTTTAGAGGACATTCGGCTTCTGACTCACATACAGACGGGACCACAATGATTGTACTACAAAACTCGGAGCCAAAACGTCGTCGGATGGACCATGAAACCATGAACAGGCCGCAGTTCGTGAGTATAGATCATCTTCGTATATCGTCTAAGACGTTTATCGGTCACCGGTTAACATTATGAATACCAACGACGCACGTGCCGGATGCTCTCAGCGTGTATTATAATGTACGAACATGAGCATAAATGGTACGTAAAAGGAAATCGTTCCGTCGTTCTCCATTTCGACGTATATTATAGAGATAATATACTCGTATTATGATTATTACTATTATTATTATTATGTATCATTAGTCGTTTTGCACACGTAATGAGACTCAATAATAGCATATATACATGGTACACACGTATTGTACTTCTATATAATATGTTAATACATACGAGATGTCTAATATCGAAGTATAAGGTGTAGATAATGTAGTATATGATAAATCTACTATCTAGATAGACACTCATGTGTATTGCGTCAATAATACGTGGATCGACTGCGCGCACAGTCTGCACACGATTTTTATATTGACGCACACACAAAATACGCTGATACCTCAGTTATATGATAAATATTATGACAATATTTGTACGTGAAATTTTTCATCATCTCCACTTAACTGTGACTAATTTTATTATGCATCGATATGTGTTTAACATATACGTTATATTTATTTTTAATCCCATGAAAAATAAAATAAAATATTATGATTTCCAACTCAACAATTGTAATATGTTTTGACTTACAAATAGATCCACCTCAGAATGTATGATAAGAACAAAATGTTAAATGAATATTAATAATTTTGATTTCAGACCTAGCAATTATTTAAATTTAATAGAATACATATTCCATAGAGTAAATAAAACTAAACTTTACAGTGTAAATTTTAAGTGTGTGGAATAAAAACAATTAATTTTAATTTTCACCCATTTTGTTTATTACCTATACCGTACCTATAATTATTTGAGTTTTGTCGTTCTTCTTCTGCTAGTGCGAAGTATGTAAATTTTCGTTTACGTTTACGACATCGTAACCAGAATTAATGTCAAGTCTCCCCTCCCTCTTGATTTCATTAAAACAAGTCAAATGAAAAAACTTGACGCACTTATAACATGAGCCAATCAACTTCACGGAACGTGTTCAGCGTGTGTTCGGGTATGTGTGTATACTTCTCGAAAGAAAAAAAAACTTTCGATCAGCCGAATAATGATCATGTAATTATGTGTCATAATGATTTATGACAATTTTTCATAGGTATGCATAAAATAACATACAAACATGTAAGATAGAAAATATGTACTGATTTTTTTTTTAAATTAAATTTATTTGATAATCAGGTCCGTATTTGGAGGGAGGTAGGTGTTCCTTGTTGCCCTGGATGACAAATTTTTTTAATCATTAGGGGGTGGCAAATGTGTATTAACATATTGGTATTATGACGAATTATGTATATATGATCAAACATGGATATGTTTAATTTGTTCTATAATTTTATGTAATACAGATGGGTTTTGTAATATTAATACTTAAAGTATAATGTATATAGTTTAGGGGGGTATTATGACTTACGAAAGGGCGGCTCAAATATGTTGACTCGGGGCGTAAAATATCTAAATACAACCCTGTTGATAACCAGTTGTGATTATAATGTTTATTATTTTGCTCGCATTTCAATATCAGAATTTTACTCTGGAGTTTTTAGTGAACTCATCAAGGATTTCATCCGTTGTTAAAACAATTTCATGGCAAACATTTAGTAGTATACAGTACTACTTTACAGTAGTAAAGTGTTAAAAGTAGATCGATTTGTTTTTTTCGTCAGTATTTTCTACGATCGATTTCAAGTACTTTTTACGTAAAAAATATACTCTCTACTGATCGCTATTGTTACGAGTAGTGTAACTAATATTAATCAAAGACCTTTACCAATAGAAGAAAAGACAAAACTGCATGGAGAAAGTTTGAAATACGAGGTTATAGTATTATTTAGTACATACGAAACACAACGTAGTATTTATACAAACTGAGTATACTATAGTGATACGTCGTACTACAGTTATTATTGTGCTATTATGTCGACGGGCCACTGCAAGCTGACGGTTAGCCAAAACGAGATCGCTATTATTTTCGTCTATTATCGTTCAAGAAGTTATTAATTTTTAAGTCGATTTTTATCAATTCGGAGTTATCGGTTTGTTTATTTTCCTTTTCTTTTTATTTGGTTTGACATTTATCGTAAAAGTTTCTATTCACTACGGAACAGTTTTCGAGATGATGATATAATGGTAATAATAAGAGCAAAACATTTATTTTCGTATTTTATGAAACTATAATAAAAAGATGCCTTATTCAAATTGATAATAATAAGTTTAATTGTTTGTAAAACAAAAATAAAAAATAAAAAATACATTATTATTGTTGACACTCTGGTGAGAAATATAACGAGATTTTTTGAATTTTGTTCTACGCTACAGTGTTCGGAAAACAATAAATATGTGTAAATGTACGTATACATGTATGTGTGTATAAACGAATTCAATAATACTATATTTTAAATTCATGTTCTAGAATAAGAAAAATGTAATTCTTATATTACCTTACTGTGTATGCTTTTCTTTTACATATATCATCTATCAAATGCAAAACATTGGATAATTTCCGTAAAGAAAAATAAGCTTGAAATAGGTGTGCAGTGTTTTGGAAATAAATTCTAAAATTTATTTGAAAAACGTATTGTTATTTTTGTGTTCAACGCACGTAGATTTTGATCAGTAAATCACAGTTACAAGTTAGTTCAATGTGAATTATTATACATTTTATGCAATCTGTTGATTAATTTTCGAATCACACAACCATTTCAATTTTTTATGCAATTCATAATTGCAATTCAGTATAAATCATATAATATACATATTATAGTATGTCACGTGTATGAAATATTGTTTTGCGTAGCTCATTAGTCACGAGCTTACCTATTAATTACTCTTTCTGTATCTTGAGCTTTTATTATAATTTCATTTTTATATATTACACGTATAAACACAATTTGCTAATCTTCAAGACGTCTGTAAAAGTTTTTCGATTTATATTCAACTTGTTCGCTTGAAATAGTCGTTTCCTTTTATTAATTTACATTTTAATTTTATTTATAGTACTTTTCACGTAGGTACGATAATTCAGACAAAATATTATAATAATATTGCGTGCAAATATTAACTAGATTCATACACAGATATACTTTACTAAACAATAATACTACGTCAGTAATAATTATTGTCTTTCCCGATTGTTAATGCTATAAATGTTCATTAAATAAAATATTATTTTTCTAGTTCGTCGATCAAATTATTTGATAATGCGACTCCAATGTGTTGTATGAAACAATAATACAAAACGTGTTCGGTTATTTACATAGATATTGGGATGTTATAATGGTTGCAAAGGCAGGGTCAGTATCTTAAAAGTCTTCAGAAATATTTACAGATTATTAATATAATTAGAAACAAAAAATTATAAGAAATTGAAATATATAAAATATTTTACAATAGACGCTGTTAAAAAAACATTATCGACAACAATCATTTGAAACGTCAGTTTAAAGTTTGAAGCGGTTTGAAGCGTTGAATATTATATAAACATATTATGGATACAGATTCCGAGTGAAGTTTTACATTATTTTAACGTTAGCGCATACGAATGTTCGTTTTTTTAATAGGATTTATAACTGTCACATTAAACAAACCTTTCTGCGTATGCGGCTGAAAAGTGACGTATTTGATACACGTTAATATTCCTTGCTACGTTAGCGGTGATCGAGAGTTATAATTTTTAATATTATTGAAACTATTATTATTATTATTAATCTTATTATTATTAATATTTTTATTACTATTATAATTATTACTATGATTATTATTATTTTCATCATTATTGTAGTTATTATTATATCATCTGAAAACAATAAACATGAAGAGTATCTGAACAATACGTTTGTGTACACGCTTGTCAAATGCTAAAAGGACCATTTCAGTTCACGTTAAGGGCGTTCCTACCACTAAATTAATTTTACCAATTCAATAACTGATTTTCTGATTAAACTTTAGTATAAGTAATATGCGGCTAGAAATTAATCGCAGTGCTCGACGTTATTAATCGTGAACAGAAGACACATTTGAACATAATAACAATATATTATAAACATTCGACATAAATCGATTTCAAACAAAAATTATAATATTATTCCATTAAACTAACATTTATCATGATAACTTTTATATTTTGCATTAAGTCTAATAAAAATAAAAATAAAACAGTAAAATATTTATTTATTTTTTATTTTTTCATTAAGTAATATATTAAATGTAAGACGTGAATCAATAAAAATAAAATCGTTTTTATTTTCAGGAAAAAACGTGTATTAAATAACTATATTTATCAATGTATAATTTAGTATATTCATATGGTGTACTATTATATAATAAATATGTAAGTGTGATTTTGTGTCTTCAGTGTTAACTGAAATACCTCTCAACGAAAAGTTACATATATCGAATTATCGGGACCCAAACATGTTTAATATTATTGCCGAACTTGGAAGAAAAGATGACTAACATTTTTTTAATTAATGTCTTGTAACGTTTTTTTAAGATACAACACATTAATTAAATTTATTCTCGACTTTTATTCCCACAGTGATACTCCAAACAGTACCCCTAATATTAATGTCGACGTGTCGTTAATTAATGTTTTTATCAATAGAACGTAGACGACATTTCAAGACAAACCGCGAGAAAAAAACTCAGTACTGTTGCCAGAATTTCGCTGAGTGAAATATCATTCAGATGATAGTATTCGATGTACTCGCCAACCTCGTAACGAACGGTCGAACGTAATCATACGTGTCGTACAAAACATTAATAAAGGTGAACGCTACTTGGATGGAATTATCAACTTTACCCCATCCCATCGCCCACCAAACTTGATCATCTTTCCGGAACCATACTATTTTACATTGATTTTACGTCCAAGTATAATAAGCACACGGGTTTACCCATTTATGTGACAAGTTTGCTTTTGTAATTAAAACAGTTAAATCCTTAGCTGTTCACGTTCTGTATCATTTTACTTTATGCAAAGCTCGGTCGGAGAACGTTCGGTGTATTTCATTGTTATATACTTAATAAAAACCGAACAGCTCTGTCTGATCGTGAAGACCACGGGTGCTGTGACGACGAGAAAGTTTACCCACGAAGTGACATTGGAGATAATAATTTATCGATGGTTATCACTTGCCGTTGTACGGGCATAATAATGGCTGCGCGAAAGCGATTTAATTGTCCTTTTGATGTTTCGTAATTGTTATTTTTATTTTACTTTAGCGTGCATGACCAAGAGCAAACGCATGACGTCCCAAGCATACCGAGAAACCGTTTTCGATAGATACAACGATGGATATAACGATTGTAACAAACACATCAGTTCCAACTTCTATAAATACAAAATGCGTTTATCCCCTCGTTGACAGTATATTTGAAGCGATCTCGATCACAACTATGTCACATTACGCGACGAATACATGAGTCGGCGCGAGACTGATCCGTACGAAATATGGTTCCGTACGCAGTTATTTGTTTTATTGTTCGAGTTAACATTACTCTCACCTCAATACCAGCATCATGTTTTCAGGGGAAATACCATATATTATTACGTTTTCCTTTTTGGATTTTATCTCTTACTATTGTGGTTCTGTTTTTCGTGTTCACCATGTCTATACGGGTTGTAACTTAAAACATTTTACCGTGTATCGCTATTGATTCATCAGTTTTTGGGTTCATAAATAACGTGTGACTGTTTCTTGTCGATGTTTATTTCATTATCATTTATCTGTATCCTCCGTCAGTAACCCGTTGTAGTTATAGAAATTTTCAGTTTTAAACGAAATTTGCCACTGTATTACCAGTTAAACTATAGTGTTCTCTCTGCACCATAAATTCATTATTTGAAAAACGAAACGGATAAATACTAGTGAAAAATAAATGAATTTATCAGGGCGTCTTGTGTAGGCAATTTCGGTACGTACGTGTATTGGGTACACTAAAATTTATTGACATCAACAATAAATCTATACAACGTATCGGTATGGTCGTTATTGATCAATTTACCATCCACGTGAATGCAATACGATTACGTGGTGCGTATTCTAGTATAGCAATTATTCATAGACCACTGTATAGTAAATGCATGTCCGTGTTATTTCTAAGTAATTGGAAAACGTATATTAAATAATCTCTAGGATTAATTATTCTCGGAATCAAATACCTAGTTAAATATTAATTTTCCTCACTCTCGTATTCTGAACATAAAATGTACTTCTAACTCTGATCTTGACTTTTGGGAAAGTGAAAACGAAACAACATCATGACATTACTGCTATAGATTCATAGAGTTCTTTGCAAGATTTAAGATTTAATCGCAATAATTCGAAATCAATAAAAACCAAAATGAAAAGTAAATGAATAAAACTCTAAATAAAAATTTAAGGAAGACGACGGACAGCCGAGTTCTTACACATCTTACTTGCGAATTTACCGATTGGTCTGTCGCGCGCTAAAAACGTTTCTTGTATGGCGCCATGAGACGGTCGGGACATGTTAATGTTATTACTATCTTTTACCGGTCTTGTCGGCGGCTGGCGCATGAACTTGCACAGACAGTAGTGCAAACAGTAGATTCGTCGACGTTAAAAGCATTTTTCATTCGTGTCGTTATTAATAATCGTCGGTATTCGTTTCGTCAAAAACCATTTATATCGTATGCGTCCGTGACTGCGTATTACCACGCTGCACCAGACGCCGTTATGAAATCGATAATGACGTCGACGACGACAATAATAGAAATTAAAAATATAGTTAAAACGATGGCTTGCCGGTATCGTGGTTCATTGGCGTATGAATCCGTTGCTGCGCGATCAACAATCTCGTCGGCACGACTCGACCGTAACTCGAACTGACCCTCTTAGACATCGTTTTCCGCGATCCAATCCGATGATCGGTCACTGATACTACAGACGGACTAGCCGGGCGGGTTGTACAGGTGGCCGGGCTCCTCCGGGTTATATTTTTAGGCCTCGAGTCATTTTCGTTGTTTTCGACGAGTTTCCCAACGCCGCATTGATGACTGATAGCCGAAAACGATAGATGCGATGCGGTCGAAGTAAAACTACCTGTCACGTTTCGAATGCAGCCGCAGCAGCTGTGAAAATTATAATTGGAACTATTTCAACATTAATGACTGGGCCTTCAAAACCTCGGTGTGCACTTGAGCGAAACGCTCAACAAATGCCTAGACCGGCCGGATGGAACGAGGACCGTGAACGCCGTATCCGCGCACACCGTCAGCCGTCCGAAGTCCGCCACAATCCCGACCGCTGCCCACCCATGCCGGATGCTCGCAACACCTTTGTCGGTCGATTGTTCGTCAAACCGTAACACGTTTTCTGTGGATCAATCCCAGGTTCCCCGCGGTTGCGTAATACGGCGGCGCGGTCTCTCAAGTCCGGACACGGGTCTCCGAAAAATTTAGTCGACGGAAGAAAAACAAACAAAATTGATATTCGACTGATCGTTCGAATGGAATTGCTGATCGTTCAGTATCCTATTTGATTATTTTCGTAATCGTTGTTTAAAATTTTTACTGTTATTCATCATAATTATTCGTTCTACATTACATCATTCAACAAATATTATTCCAGAAAACCGTGTTCAACACAAATGTTTCGTAAATAACGTTAAGTTTCAACTTTGTTGGAATCCGGTGTGTTTCGTGTTTATAACGTTTTTGCGCACTATCGGATATTAAATCGCGATTTATAACTCGCAAATGTTCTTGTTTTTTTTTATTACAGTGATTTATCTTATCGTGGTCGTTGCTATTATCGTTTTCTATATTATAAATATCATATTGTTATAATCACTTTGTTATATAACTGCTGAATTTTCATTCAACATTTATTTTGCATATTTATTTGAAAATTTATTAAATTTAATTTATTTAATTACAAAAAAAAAACCCAATTAACTTTTTTTAATAAAACATTATTCATTATTCACAAAATAATCAGTTATGCATACTTTTATTTTTATCCATAATTTTGATTTGTTTATACCCGGCTCGTGATTTTCGATAAGGTCAATAAATTTGACGCGGTAACCGCGATATAAAACATCGGATTGTTCTTTTATCATTTAAATCGACATCTTTACAATGAACATTTGTATCACTCAACGATTTATATGTAATAAAATAAATTTCACTAAATTGGAGTCTTCTTTTCAGAAGACTATCGATTCAATAAACGATTGACCATTTATTCTTTTAAATGCACCTTGTTCGGCCATAGAATAATAATTGTAAAATTGCAACTATACAACTATAAAATTGTTGTAGCGTATAATAATTCCATTTCAGAATAAAAAAATATAAATTCTTTAACTGTTGTTATATTAGTTTATAGGTATTTTATGTTTCAGCACGAATCAATATGTAACGGATTTCATATTTAGCGATAGATTTTAAACGTTTTTTCAAAAAATATTACGATTATGAACATATAATTAAATTTGAAAACCCAAAAATCCGTATTTATACTTCATATATACATTCAACTATAACGTTCAAAAATATAAACAGTTAAGCTCTATAAATATATATGTACATCATACGCCACTATATTTTCCTTGCTTCCCCCTACATAGTACATGAAATTAATGTGCTGATATTAACAAGAAATACATGGTTACCCACTCTATATTACGAGCCTTTGACCGTTTAGTCACATTTTTTTTTTTACACGTTCTACTACCTATGGGTGTAAATGTAATAATATCCTACTGGTCTTATTTGTTTTTTTTTTTTATTTTTTTTTCAAATAATAAAACCCTTTGTAACGCATACACACATGTGTTTGCTGTGCTAGTGTAAAATATACATATGTATACGTGTACCGGAGTAATCTAAGGCGCACATACTAAACAAAAAATACGCGAATTCCTCGTAGGCAAACAGGCACATGGTATTAACGAATAGCTTCCGTTGTTCGTCCACTTTTATATGCGAGCCCTTTTAACCGATTGCTCTCCTACTGCTCACCGCTCGACTGTCGGCATAAATAATACTAAGCGCGTGTACATACTATATACTCGCATTAGACCACAAGAACCCGAGCGCATAAATATCGCCATACCGTGCGAGGACACCTGACGACCGGTGGTTTCTAAAGGACCCAATTTCATTTAAAATCTTGCAATGTATAAAAAAAAAAAAATAAAGTAGACGTGAATGAGAGAAAGAGAAAGATAGAGAAATAAGAAGAGAGAGCTTAGGAGAATACCTTCCGGAATTTCCCTTTGACTAAAAACACAAAAATTCTACAACGACTAGCCGACAAGTAAAAAGAAATCTTTTTTATGTATATACATGTATAAATATAATATATATATATATATATTATATATATATATATATATATATATATATATATATATATATATATCAGTTTTCTCTCTTTCTTCCTCTCTTTTAAATTGAATATGGCTTGACATTTGAGTAAACATTTTTTTCTCTCCTTTGATTCCCCCTTTACGCCTGCCCCTTACCTTTTTAAAAGACTTTGGAAAATTACATGCATAGTTGAACCATACACACATACACACAAACTCTCCTGCCGTTTCCGACCACCAGTGACGAGGCTTAAATGTAACCGACCACCATCGTACCGTCGTCTAGCACTGTCTGTAATATTGCAGTAGCAACTAAGAATCGGTGAAGGATGGCTACGAGGAGTGAGGATACACAATGTACACACATAATAACGTACCGGTAAAGTTTAAAGATACAATACGTTGGTTCATATGCATTTTCAGAAAACAAGGAAACTATTTATCATTTATACGTCTTCAGCCCATAAATACGACAAGCGCATACGAGGGCGCACACCTATAGAATTAATGTTTTCGTCCAAACTACTGTTTGTAAACTCCATTTGCCATTTTGAGTCTGTTTCAAAAGTTCAGTACGCGCAAAGTGCGTCGAATTAAGTTTTCCTAACATAGATTTTTAAATAAACGTCTGCGGCTAAAAAGATTACACGACCGTGTGTGCACACCACACACAGACGCATGAGCACAAGCATACACACACATACACCCTCGTACACGTATGTACATATATACATAGTATGACACTACGTGAGCGCATTTCTCGAAATTTTAAAATAAACATGCGCCACCGAAATTCTCTCGCATATAATTTGTGATTTACTCGCGGCTCAGCGACTGTAAATAGTTTGTCGCTCTAAATTGTTTTCGCTTTCAAATTCTAAAATCTCAACTCAAGCACTTCCTAATAACAATCGCGTATAATTATGTGAGTTCAGAGTAATCTTATTTGAATCGTTGACATTAACACTGGAATATGCTATTACTTATTATGGTGACCACAAATCGTTATAATCGCACAGTTTGATCGTTATTTTTATATAAAAAACGCTTATACATTAGATTCTCTAGTATTTCAATTTGTATCGGAGGATTTGTTCGTTATTTATTTCTTAAAAAAGAAAAAAAATTGTTCTTCTTATTCAAAATCACTATTCGAACTTAAATGTTCAAATACGGTAAGAGAATAACGCCGCCACACTTTTAGAAATTCACGGTTTACAATATTATTGTGTTAGTTGTTAATCTGGTATAATAAAATAGAAGTGCCTTTTACTACATTTTAAGAAAATGACAAACACAATGCATTTTTTCACGAATTGTTGGTTGATTAAAAAAACTATTTGTTAATTCTTGATTGATTCATAATCATTATGTCATTACTACGTTTGTATGTTTATTTTGGGGCAAAATAAAATTGCAACCATAGTGCTTATATTTTTTAAATTAATTGAAGTCGGAAGAAAAGAAATATTTTTTAATTGATTTCGATTAGTTAAATGATCATGAAAATTTGGATATCAATGAAATCAATGTCATTAATCATAATTGTTGAAATTAGGATTTTTTACGTTAACATAATAATATTAATACACCTTTCACGTTAAGTGTAAAATATATTTTATGCACGAATGTGCACACACACTCTGACGCTCGCACTGAAAGATGAATAAACTTTGAGTTCTTTGTGTCATTAGCTTAAAACTCCAGATAAATGTATTCAGTTCTTCTAATGAGAATAACGAGGAAACAGAGGAAACTGACAAGAGCAAAAAGAAACGAAAATAAATGATAATCGTTTTTAGTTTTAAGTACTGGTGATCTACCTGCTTGGCGAATAATCATTGCTCATTAATCATTATATTTGACGTATTATTCGAACTAATTACCCATGTACATATGTATAGATATATTTCAAAGAATTTTAGTAAACGATTAAATAAATCATTGATATATTTATTTTTGTTTGGTTTTATTCACTATACGTATAACGGTTAAATTGATGAAATAAAATATCCATACAATGAAAGGAAAATTATTTCACAAATTTATAATTTATCATAGGAATTTTTAATATTATAATATTCAAAAGGTATTTAGTTTTTTTGAACTAAATTATACTGTAGATCAGGGGTGGCCAACCTTTATCTATGTTGTGTTAAATAAAAATTAAAAATTGAGAATGTGCCATAAAAATTAAAGATTATTATTTACAACTATATAATAATAACTGTTTCTTTACATTAATTAACATTTTATTTTTTTATACTAATTTTAGGAAAATTGTAACTAAAGTGATTTTTTTTAATTAGAATGTTAAATTTGTTCGATATCTATTATTTCTTCGTAATTTGTTTCAAGTTGAATTGAAGATATGAACAATACATTTTTTAAATGAGTATTTCTTAATGTTGATTATTATACAACTGACTTGATTATAATAATTTGTAGTAGGTATACATTTAGAACTGTAATTGTATCGTAACAATTTTCATTTTGTAATAATAATTGGGGATTTCACTGCGATTGTAATAAACTAATTTAATTTATTATATTATATTATAATTTATCATTTTTAATATTATTTTAACAAAAATATTGCATGATATAATATTCATGACTTTCATGATTTATTTAAAATTGGAAATCATAATTTTAGAAATATTTAAAAATGATGTGTTTTTTTATCTGACGCAATAGTGCCATTCAATAACTTCAAATATGCTGAAAAAGGCACGCATGCCTTAGGTTGGCCACTTCTGCTCTATATTTAAAATTATGTTTTCTACCTTATATCTACTAAATGTGATCTTAGAACAAATATTTATGAATTATTGATCATAATAATTTTTAAATCGTTAACTAATTTTTTTTTTTTTTTTTAAGACATATTCTAACGTTTAAATAATTTATAACTTGGTGAATTTTTTATATTTTATATGAATCCTAATTACTTAATTAAATATGATATTGAATGCCTACGTTGTGTATTTTTAAACTTCACGTTTTAGCCTTTGCTTTGTATGATCAAAGTAATCAGACAATATAACGTATAACTTTTTCATTTTTATTTTCTTTAAAGCAGAGTTGATTAAGAGCAAATCAGTGAATTGAAAAAAAAATAATAAAACGGATAAAATAATGAACAAATAGTTGATTATTTTAGGAATAAAGATAAATATTTTACTATATTTATTTTAAGTACTAGATAAAAAAAATGTAATATATAAATAGTTTAATTTATAAATAATTAAGTTAAAGTTTTATACACTGTGATATATATATATATATTCTATTTTTGTGTAATAAAATGATAATAACAACTAAATATTTATGATAATACAAAAAGTATTAATAATATAGTAATTATAAATAATAACAGCAATGGTCTTAATAAGATAAACTATTAAGTGATAATAGTACTAATTATGACTTAATTTTCGATAATATCATATAAAAAATTTAAAATGATGTCAAAAATAGTAAAATGATGGGCCTTAATGGCCTAATAAAGTTGAAGAAGATGAAGAAAATATAATATTTAATTAATACATAACGCATCAATTACAATAAAATCGGAACGGTATGTTATTTACGGAACATTCACGTTACACATAATTATTTTAAATAATAAAAAATGTATTACAAATAATTGAAAAATGAATAAATATTAGTAAACGTAGAAAAATGATTTGTCGTCGAAAATAAACTTTTTAATAAAATAAACAAGAATAACCAAACAAAAAATTAAACGAGTAAAGAATAATTTCTTAATATGATAGTTAATTAAATAATTTTTAAGTCGTATAATGCCCAAGTTTTCATACAAGTGGGATGATATTCATCAAGTAACATTAATGTTTTCGATACAATGAAGCTGTTATCTTTTAAATTCAATAGTTAAACACAAAATGAACATTTTAATAAACGATATAAAATGTATTCAGTATGAAAAAATAAATAACAAATTGTTAGACCAATTTATATTCATCTGAAATTGCAGTTTAGAATTTTGATAGAAATATATGTATAAAGTTTGCCAGTGTCTGTTTTAAAAAAGATTTGTTTTTTCCAAGACAACAAATACGGAATACGGATAATAATAATAAAAAAATAATTCCGGGAGTATTTCGAATTCACGGTTTTAACGCTTTGTTTACTTTCTGAAAATATTTTTCGATTTATAAGAACGCCATTTTTTCTTTTTCGTATCCCATCAAAAACTTTTTGACGCTATTATGGATTTTGACGAATTCGCTTTTCTTTTTTTCTCCCATTTCTTCGTTATTTCCACAACTACGCCTTTGTACGCGGTACGTTCATGCAATGGAAAGAATCACTGTTAAATATAAGGTTTTCTGATTTAAACGATATCACTTGATCCTGGAATGATGATCAATTTTTAATTTGAAGCCAATGTCAATTCCTCCATAATCCAAAATGAGTTTACATGGACACACATAAATAGCACTTGCACACCAACTCACATATACAATAACTCCTTTAATGGTTCTTCATCACCGATTGATAGAAACCGTTATTTGTGTAAGACATGTTATAGTCGTGAAAATAATACCTACACACGTGACATGTGAATGTCAAGCGAAGTTAACGAGATAGCATGTAGAAAACATAATATCTAGCATGACAAAATCCAACCTCGGTAAAAACCGTCTCCAGATCGACAGACAGTCTCTGACGGAATGTATTGTATATATTGTATTATTATATGTCGTATAGAATAAGACTTGAAATGCGAGTTATTCATCAGAAAAAAGAGTTTACGGAAAAATGAAAACATAAACTTATTTCCGATTAATTTTTTTGTACCGTTCGTAATCGTTTAACCTGAACTGTACACTTTTTTCCGTGAAAAATTATACGATATTGATGGGTTTCTTCGGAAAATCTTTTCTCTGATTATTGAGTCGTCAACAAAGAGAGTTTGGCCAAACGTGTTACCGTCGAACACGCCATAATCGAAATACATATTTACCAAATACAGTAGAAGCCACTTATTGGGAACACGGTCAATTGATACAATCGCGTTAATTAAACAATACGTCTGGGATCGTATATTTAAACATTGAAATTCAATCGGCTTATTGAAGCAATGCATTGGTTATTTTAAACATTTAGAGCTAACGTCGATATATAAATCCGGTTATTTGGCGATTATAATTTTACTATAACTAGAATGTACATTATCGTATATCGTAACTATTGATACTGAATTCCACTTATCCAATTATAATTTCATTTATTTTTTTTACTATTCTTTAAATCGTGGGTACAGTACATTATGCTTCTATGTGATTCATCTTGTTCTTTGCGAGATATAACGATGTAGCAAAAAAAGCGTTAAATAATGTAAGTTCGGAAAAACTCAAAATTGTTCACAACACGGTTGAAAACAGGAGACCAAAAAAACATAGGCTCCTGAGTAACCAGTTAAATTTATGGAAGAAGTGTATAGAGATATTGAATTTATGTGGACTCACACCATATGTTGCAGAGGTTTCAACAGAAGAAGAGAACTACAAAATGTTTATCACTTCTCGAACAATTGAACAGACTAACACTGATGAAGACAAAAAAATTCATCAAACAAAGAAATTGTGAAAGCTCTTGGTGTTCTCAAGAGAGCAATCCAGAACCGCGTAGATAAAAAATGCTTCGAGGAACATTATTCATACAAAAACATAGTCATCAAGTAATCAGCGCAAAAATACCCGATATCGACGAATATATTTTACATTACACATAAAATTATATTTATTAATTTTTCTTTCGTTTTAGGTAGTTTTTTTTTAAAAAAATTGTATGGTTTTTTCATAAAAAATAAAACCTAATAGCTTATTAGAAACAATCGGTTTATTCGACACATTTCACCTAGGTACAAAATCATCTCTAACAAGCAGATTTTCTGCTGTTTATATGTATATATACGCAACGGCATTGCATATTGGTAAACAAACGCGTCAAAACAACATTTTTATTCGTACTATTATCGTGACTGTTTTCAATATATTTCGACGGTTTCAATTCAACTGGCGACACGGCGCAACGGTGGTGGCGGCGGCGGTGTGTATCGATTTGTAGGCTCATCCTAGTCACTACGATGAGCCATTACATTATATTATTACGCTCTGCCCACCCGTACCACCGACGCGCTGCCATTTCGTCATCGTACATTCGCAGCGTTCCGAACGCTGATCCGATTTCCGTGTGCCGTGATCGGAACACAGGTCGAATAATGTCATCGAAAGCGCGTTCTGTACTCGTGTTACATTTCTATACGTACACGTTACACGCAAACAATAGTAAATAATATTGTACAAAACGGGAATTAACACTAAATTCAACCGATCATGAAACGAAAAATTGTTTATCCCGAGATTATACAT
The DNA here is from genome assembly GCA_034509805.1 of Sipha maydis. Lineage (NCBI taxonomy): Eukaryota > Metazoa > Arthropoda > Insecta > Hemiptera > Aphididae > Sipha > Sipha maydis. The sequence continues at coordinate 126,038 of JASXSY010000706.1, read as the reverse complement.
GAGACCAGTGTCAATACCAATTTAAACTAGGAAATCCAATAGAACAACAGTGACGACCTGGTGAAATATTTGGGTTCACATCTAGATGAAAAGTTAAGCTGGAAAATACATATGAACAAATAAATAAACCAAGAGTATACTAGACTGATAATACTAAACCCATTATTAAAACTCAATTGATCGCTACAGATTAAATGCTCCCTACATCTGCACGTAGCTATAAGAGGGCCAATAATATCCTACGGATTTTCTGTATAGGCGACTGACTTAGAAATCAAAATCGATAAACTACAAACTCTTTAAATAAATTTAAATTGTTAGAAATGAAAAAGTAATTTTTACATGAATAACGCAACTGTTCAAAAAATTTTGCGAAAAACTGCGCAAAGCCGAAGGGATACTCCATTACAAAATCAAAAAAATATCCACTAAACTAAAATTAAAATCACGGCCTTTAAAATATATTCTACTTGAAACTCTAGAAAAAGACTGTTCATACTCGTCACCAACTAAAATTTAAAATTTATCGTAAATTTATTGCAAACTTATTGTAAACTATCAATTAACATTGTATTATACATATGTATAAAATGTTGTTGCATAGGATTATTAGCAATCAAGCACAAACGAAAATTTACTCTCGACCATTATAAAATTATTAAAAATTATCTAAAACAAAAACACGCAATTTGGCTGTATAATGTCCGAAAATTCCGCAAAAACAATTAAATAAAAAAAAAAAAAGTTTATAGTCCATAATAATAATAATAATATAGGTGTTTTGATTTGTACATTATTAAAAATATTTCAAATTGGCAAATTATTGACTGTATCGTAAAAATAAAAATAAAAACTTCCCGAAAGTCGATAATCATCTGGACATAAGTGATAAACGAAAGGCGTTTTGATAAAAGTCAAATGATAACGGCAAGTGAAAATATGTAATTAATTTTAAGTGGAACGTTTGTGCAAGTAATTCGAATATTATGGTTTTCGTACACTTTGCAAGGACGAACTTATTATAAATTTATTGAGTAAACAGTGAGTAATTAAATATAAACGTGTATGAATGTCAATTGAATTGTGAAGTAAAACTGAAACACAATAAATTACATCGCATTAAATTACAATGGTATTGGCGAGTTATTTATTTTCGCTAACGATGAATTTACCATACTAAACATTTAAAAATATTAATCACGTTCTTATATAAGTTCAGTATCAATAAATGTTATGTTATATATTTGAACGTCGAAGAAATATTTTTAAAACATAATTATTTTAAACGTTTATAAATTATTAATCCAGAATACCTACGGACGTTTTAAACGAACGCCTTACACGCGTACGCATTTAATCTTAACTTATTATTATTTAACGCAAAGGTAGTTCCTATTACCATTATGAGTTATAATGAATAATCAATAAAATTATAAAACTTGCTATTATCAGGGAAAAGCGACACATAGTAACTAAAGGGTCAATTTATGGAGCTTTAAAATCTGACGGGCCAGAGTAAAGGAAGCAAAAAGATAAAAGGTCAATACAATTGATGATACGCATTTATTTTGTATAATTTAATTGTACAGCTATACAAATACAATAAAATTAGAACCTTATATCATTCTACAAAAAATTATGTATGTTATATTTTTATTAGATTATTTATTATTCCATATTAATCATTATTCTATAATCAATACTTATACCCATAGTAGGCTATACCGGTATGGATAAATTTGTATATTATATATAATATTATTATGTTTAGACGTTTAATAATTTATCTGCAATAAAGCATTAGAATATAATGTCCATGTTTAATGATCAATAAAAAATCTATAAACAATAAAATGTTATGAATTAATTTGTAAATGTTGCACGGGCCAAATAAAAAAAAATACGCTGGTCGGCGGTTGCCATCTCTGACTATTATGATAGGACATTCGAGATGACAGAATGTAACATTCAATTACATTACCTGTCGATTTCTTACACTATATTTAGTGGATGGATCCATTTTCCTCGAACATTTTATTGAATTAAAATTATATCAACTGACCAGTGTTAGATAATATAGTCATATTTTTATTCATAAGCCTTTATTAGTGGAAAATACTAAGTGTAAGAAAATAGTCAAGATTTATTTTATATTTTTCTTTGGAGAAAATTTAGGAAAATTGACGGTGTAGGAAAACGGTATCCCATTTTTGGGGGAAAATTAGTTATTTAGTTATACGTTATACGAGTAGATGTCGATTTGGTAGTTATATCGTGTTGATATCGTATGAGTGTAAAGGTAAGGGGTTATGCAATGATAAATATTTGGAGCATAAATTTCATTACATGTTACGCTGTTCGACTTAAAACAACTTTTAAATAAATTTAAAAACTTAAACGCTGGAAATAGATACACTGCGCGAACGATCCCATCACCAATCTTATAACATCGTGAGTTCGACACGAAACCGTGGCCGGCACGATACCTACAATATTTCATGATGTAACACAATAACTAACGGTGTACCAAAAACGTATCGTTTTAATTTCACAAGTCTTCGTTCCCTCTCTCTCCTCCACCGTTTAATATGCGGCTGGAGCACCATGAAATTAAATACTCGCGTACGCCGTTCCGGGTCACTAGCATGGACACAGGATCGAAAACAAGGGGAGAGGTGGCACGACGAAAAGCTATTGTTTTAAGAGTTATATGTTTTTAATTCGATTAAAAACTTTCTGACGCCAGAATCGTGAAATACTTCTATTGGCGCGCGTCCGTACGTACTGTTCAAATTGTACTATATCCCGCTACAGCTCGGACCGGATATTAAATTTAAAACACGTCTAGAGATCGAATAGAAATTAAAAAATAAATAAACAACTATATAACTATAGCAACATGTATACGGTTATATTGTAGTATTCTAATCGCGTACGCGTACAGACGTCTATGGCAAAGTGGACGGTCGTAAACAATTTTGACCGTTGAACCATTAAATCAGGTGAAAAAAAAGAATAACGGAGTTCGAAAATGGTTGTAGATCATGATGTATCAAAGACCTTTAACATTTTCACTCGGCTGTTCTGTTGTGAACGCGATAATCATTTTTATTCCCGGATATCTTAAACAAATGACCAACGCGAGAGTTATTACAGCTGCGTCGTCTCGTTTCACCGAAGTCCAAAGATTTTAAGTAGTAGAAATCCTACCCGGGGTCGAAGAGACAAACGTTTTCGTTTGATTGGCAATCATCGCGCAAGTATGTTGCGATCGTAACAGAACACGCATTACCGCGGTCTCCGAAACGGAAAACGTAACCCGCAAGCCGCAGAGAGACGAAAATGCAATCAAATTTAAATAGATTAAAACGAGTACCCCGGCCGGAACAATATTTTCCACTTGTGAACGTAGTCTCGTTTTCGAAACGCCAGTCGAATGTATAACGGGCTAATGGCGAGTGTGCACATTATTCGTTGTATAACGTTGTATTCCGTTTGCGGTATATTCCATCGGAAATCTTAAATCGCAACGATGAATATTAGATCCGTCCCGTTTATTTCGCAACTGTAACGCGCCACTAGGTTTGAAATATTTTACCGAGGTTGCATGGATTATTTATACACGACCCCGGTGTAATTTATTTATGAAGCACTTACCTAGGGGCGGGAGAGATTTCAAAAATCGCGTAAATATTATAATGCAACAGTTCGAGTGCAAAGCGGTTAAGATTATTATTCCGACACGGCTGGTACGGGTTACACACATCAAATTAATTTTCTTAAAAACTACAGAGTGAAATTAATTCAAGCTTATTCGACATTCAAGTAAGAAAATTTTAACGACTTCCGTACAAATGGTGGACACATTTTACACTTTTCACGCGCTACGATCATTTTGTAGAAAACTAGAAAATACGTAGATTTTCAACTTAACATCAATAATAAATAAAAATATAATAATAAAATATAATAAAATTTTAATTTTAATACGACTTGTGTCTATTGACATTACCCATAAGGTGTACGAGTTATACGATTCAGGAATATATATTTAGGGTTATAATTTTACGAAGAATACTAGGTATGAACACACTAATTAATATGAAACACGAGTAGGTACTAATTAAAAAGGTAACGCTACAAAAAAAAAAAATACTCGTATTTCAATTTTCAGATTAAACAATATTAACGATATTTAAAGAAAAATTTGTTGTCAATAGACAAATAATTTATATACTGAAAAAAAATGAAGGTCATTCCAAAGATAAACGCTTATATGTCTAACAAATTATAACTTAAGATATCTGTATATTCGATATTACTTAATTGTTTGGTTTTCTTAAGCTAGAAAGAAATTTAAAATTACAACTTTAAAAAATTATAAAATCTCAAAAGAATTAATTTGATTAAAAACATTAATAAAATCAAATAAATAATACTGTACACAGCTACAAAAAAAAAAAAGAACCGGATGGGCCTCGCTCTGCTGTACATTTGGTGGTGAAGTGCGACTCTTCATAGGATAGGTCATTATAATGGATTTGTTAAATTTAAATTCAATGATAGGTATCATTGTATACGAAAAACGATTCTGAACGGAGATGTTTGTCTAGGATATAATACATTGTGATTTATAAATATTGTAATAAGTATATTTTATTTTGAAACGATAAATATATTTTTTAATTAGGATGGGTTGGCAGTTGCATACAGCGACATAGTTTGTCAGTCTAGAATATTATACATTATATTATATTTTACATGTAATTTCATGTCAATATTCACTGTTCAAACGCTTATAAACAAAAATTGTGCCTATGGATTTTAATAATTTTTGAATGACATTAAGAACTACTTCTGTGGAATCTTCTATTAAATTTTCAAGTATTTTGTAGGAGCCAAATTTTTTTTATCACCGATTATAAAAATAAAATGTAAAAAAATCGAATATTTTAAATGCCTATAAGTGGCTTAAAAATCAATATTATATTTTGAAAAAAATATGACATAAAGGAAATACCAATCTTAACAGCTGGTAGAAATTTCAAAAATCTGCGACTTATACTTTTTGAATAATAACAAATATTTAAAATCGTTTGAGAATAAATCTCTATTTTATGCAATTTCGTAAATATTTAAATTTCAAACAGTCATAAAATTTTTTCCTCTAAGTCCGGTAAAAATTTTTTTAAAGATTTTTTTAGAGTAGCTTATAGATAACCTAATGTGAAAATGTTGAACTTTAAGTATGAACAGAAAAATTTTTATGAATTTTTATCTACAAAATAACTTGCAAATTTTCGCAATTTTTACATATTTCGTATAAATTGGAACTTTGAGCACTTATAAAAAAAAATCGTTACTTACGATTTTAGATTTTTTTTTATCAGTTAAGGAACAACTTATAAGAAACCTTGTAATAAATTTTCAAGATTTTCTGGCCGGCCAAAAAAATTTTATCGTTATTTTAAAAAAAAATACTTAAAAAAATTGAAAATTTCAACTGTCTATAAATAGCTCAATAAAAGTCAAAATACTTTGAAAATTTAACGGTGTGTAGAGAACGTTAATCTAATCATTTAGTGAAAATTTCAAGTATTTACATTGATTAGTTTTTGAGTTATAGCAAAATAAAAAATTTGTTTTTGTTGAAAACTGGTTTTGCGTAAAGACTCCTGTTTTTCCCTTATTTTTTTAGGGTTTATTCTTTTTTATATTTATTAATTTTTTACTTTTGACCCCCCAAAGTACCAACTAGATTCACTTTCCTTTCAGAAAAGTTGCTACATAAGCAAATCGAAGCATTTTTACTGCCAAAAAAGGTGTCGTCAGACACAAAAATAGAAAAAAAATAAAAAAATAAAAAAAAACACATCATTGTAAAACCAATAGATTCCATCACTCCGTTCAGAATCTAAAAAATAATAATAATTATATTAAATTAAATTAAACAAAAAAAAAAAAGTAAAACATTTTCATCGTCAGTGCTTACTCTCGTAAGCACTACTTACGTAGAATTTAAATATTAGAGAACACAAATTGTAGATAATACAGCGGATCCTGTAAGAAGCTTTTTTTAGATACGTGAAGTCGTAATGAACCCGTCTCTATTATATTTACGTATTACAGCAGAAACGTCAGTATAACCAAGAGTTAGGTAAACTTGGGAAACCGCAATTTATTAATTTGTCCGATGTTTTCGTCATATATACTTTACTACAACAGTACCCGCCCGAGAGAAAACTCGAAACTCAACAATGGTTTTATCTATTATTTTTTGTTTTAACCCAGATATGATTTTGATTATTATGATTGTTTGAGAGTCGTTATTTATTAAAAGACAAAAGCACAAAGCGTATAATACTAAAATAATATTAAAACCAATGTTTGCTTGAAGTAAAGTAAACGGAGGTTTTTTTCATTTTTAGATACAATAGATCCGTGGAGAGATTTATTTCGTAGCACATAATAATTCTACGCGTTGAAATTTTTATTTCAAACAAAATAGAAAAAGTGTACTTCTAAATAGATAAACATCTAAAAATTCAACAATGTGCAGTGCTCCGTGTACATAAATATCATATAACACCGTAAAGTTAACGGACCTATCAATATATAATAAATTTTACTTTAAACTCGACGTCAATTGATATTATTGTTTATTAGACACTGTGTGTCATATAGTTATATTAAGACTACATTCACGAATTGAGTTACAGAAAAATTGTTGGGTTGTCACAAGAGTTGTATAAGAGCCGTATCCGTTAGAGGTAGAGAACCTTTGATTTTTTTTACCAAAAATTTAATGATTTTGAATAATGTGAGTGTTTGCATAAAAAAAAAAAAATGATAAAATTTCCAATTATAGCAAACGATAAGATGTTACATATATTTCAAAGGAAAACTTTCCTGTTTATTAATCAGGACCGATATTCAGTGAAATATATAATGTGAACGAAGAATTCGATGAGCGAAACTACATCTGTGCACCAATGACATCGGAGCGTTAATATTTTGATCGGCTATAACATATTATAAAACAGTGATAAATGCGTACAAAGCAACAATAACCATCTGGTCTCCAGTAACCGTATGATTATTTCGGTTGGATGGGAAAAGTATTGTTTGTACGCATCGTATAGTTGTTTCGGCCCTATGACCCATTAAATGATGAAGCGAATGAGATGTGCGACGCAGCGAAACTACTGCAGTCTACGAAGTCTAGACGTGCAATTGGAGTCCCTCGAGTGTAAGGGCCGATAACGAAAACATGTATTAAACTAGACTTTTCGGTTAACTTTTACCATTGGGCGTCAATAAATAAAACTAAATACCCCGTCTGCATGACCATCATCGGACCGAATATTTGTGTCGAGGAGACAGACCCACAATCACCACGATGTCAAAACGTATCGTGATTGCAACGTTGTTGACTTTATTTATGAGCAATTTTTGAAAATTATCTAATATCGTGCAGTAAAAATTTGTAAAACACTGCGCTGTAAACACTAATAAACGCGTAGCAAAATTTGTCCCCGTAATATCAACCAAAGGCGGGTTCGACCACAAATATGAAATGCCGAAATTAATTCCGGACTATTATAGCCAACGTAGTCCTAGTCTTGGAGAATGATTGTGAAAATCTCCGAGTTTCCGGAGATTTCGGACGGACCACGTGAATTGAAAGTACCAAAACTATTTCATTTCAACTACGAGCAGAATAACGAAATTTGACTGATCGATATTCGTATTTACTGTACACATAACGTTTTCGACTACACTGCTTACACTATAAACAGAATTTAGATGGATTTAAAACATGAAATGAACGAACAGATCAATTATTTATCCATTTCTACCTAACCTAAGCCGTAAAATCAGCCTGTTATGAAAATAATTTAAACTCTAATTATTATACTAGAAATTATGAATTGAACCACGAAAACAATATCATTATTTTTATCATGTAAAATTGAAATTGTATTTATTATTATTGTAATACTAGTGATGTTTTCCTGGAATGTTAATTTCGTGTCAGTTTTACAAAAAAAACATTTTCATTAAATAGTGAATCGTTAGTAAAGGTAAAAATCGCTCAACGTTCAACAATTTCTTAAGTGTTTAATAAATATTTCCCCTATATTGCTTTCATGTGACACTCAATATGATGAAAATATAGATAAGCTCTTCAAATAGTTTTATCACTTCCAAGTATTTTTATTGTATGGTTTTTATATTTTTTTGATTTTTTTTTTTTTTTTTATCCTTTTAAGAGTCTTTTAACCGTTTTTCTATAGCATCGAAATTTCAGTCTTGGTTATTACACACAAAGTAGTTCACAATAAACCTACTATATATTCAGTGATAGAATTATCTAGAAATGGGAGTAGAAAGAAATCTGAAAAATGACTAATATGGTACGAGATTACCATGAAACCTAAACGTAGAAAACCGACACTTCTATTATTTCACGCATAATATGTTCCTCATAAACACCGAACCTCTCAAAATATTAATTAAATGAGTTTTCGCACTCAATTGAAGGAAATTGTAGGGGATTAAATTTATAATCTGTCTAATCGGTGAAATCATATCACATTATTCGTAGTAAGCTCTATAGTTGTGACCGTAATAATTAAAAAAAAACATGTAAAATTCAGTAGTTGGCGTTCAGTCAAAACTTATTTGATCGAAATACTTATTTTTAATTATTTTTTTTTAATTTAAAAGTACCAATGAAATTGTGCTTACTATGGCTATTTAAAAAAAAAAAAAATTGTATTATATGTTGTTTTTTTTTTTTTAAATAAAATTTGAAAAAGTAGTTTTAAAAAAAGAATAACCTATTGAGTTATTCTCATCCATGATCTAGCAAAAATTCGTACTAATATCACGAACGATGCAACGGTTATTCTAGGACCTATAACTACTGCAGTACTATTCAGTCGTATGATCATAATTGTTTTGTATTAACGACTCTTCGACTTTAGCAATTTTAACGGAGAAGCGTAAGACTATTGTTACGGAGCAGATAAATAAACGTGCCCGAACCGATTAAACAAGTATAACACATAAACGCAGTCCGCGATCGATTATAGTTCCGGTTTAAAACGGCTAAACGTGAGATAATTGGTATACAATTTGGCGTCTATTCATAATAAGCGTTAATCGGCGTGATCTCGACTTCCACGAGTCGAACAGCCACCAATGCACTATTATTAGGCTTAAATACACGCGGCAATAGTCCGTGTTTTCGGTATCGATATTGTGTTTAAAATACATGCCTTCGCTGCGGCGTTCAAATTTCTAATAAAGTTGAATTCCTTTGACAAAGGAAAACATATATAAAAATATACATAAATATATAAATTTATTATTATATATGTCATATATTCGATAAAATAAAATGAATTTTATTACTTTATTCGATCCTAATAGAAAATAGTGGTAAATAATCGTAAGAAAATAAAAATTTATCATTTTGATGAAATATTACTAGAATATACACTTTTCAATTAATTAATTTTTATTTTTATAGAACTATACGAAATTAGATTTTTTTTTTTTTAAAAATGTTCTTATTTTATAACGATGCATCGTATAGTCTTACAATAATTTTTTCCCGATAAAACTATTGTAATTTTGAGTTGTAAAACTCATGATTACAAGAACCTACTTTTCACAGTTGACCCTTATATGCCTCATGCTCACCAGACGTTGATGCACCATAAAAAACGAGTAAAAGTTGAAAATAAAAAATAAACCATTTTACTTTCATTCAGCAAACACCTTTATACGCGGTAATCGGACCGCTTGGTGGTCGTCAAAAACATATCGGGAGAGGAAGTGTAGGTACGTAGCGTCAACGAGCGAGAGAGTGTATCAATATTAAATCCTAGATCTCCACGTTAGACGGTTGTGCGTTTTAATTATGCAACAAAGTAAACATCGAACGACAGATGTAACGTGTTCCCATGTACATTTTACGCTCATAATGAATTCGGCGCAGCAACGTCATTAAACGCTCGTACGTGTAATGTTTAAAACACCGACGCTTTAATACGTGCGTGTATATACCTATATATATTATTATATTGCGCACGCTGCGTAATATTCGTAGGTTTCGCGGGAACCTAAAGCGGCATTGTGCGCGATGCTGGGATATTGTTAATTATAAATGAAATATTGAAGCCTGAGTCGGGTATAAATAAAAAAAAATCAGACTTCACCCAAATTAACCATATTGACTGGATAACAAATATAGCAAACATGCATTGTAGTCTTTTTAATAGGAGACTATATTTTGATATGCTCTGAGGATTGTGTTAGTAAAAACCATACCCAAAAATAAATAAATAAATAAAAATGGAGCGATTTTTTTTATATAGTGTGTCTCTACGTAAAAAAACTATTTCGCTGTTGACCTCGAATCACGAAACTTGGAAAACAATTGGAACGATTTGTCATCACTAAATTTCGAAAACCATAAATTTTAAAATGCTCTCCGCGACAGGAAAGAAACCATCCTCACGCTTCATCCACATACACTCAAATAGCGCCTTTGGTTTTGATTGTTTATGGGTGGTGGGAACTCGTTAAATTTGTAAACACACATATATATATATATATATATTTACGCGTAGTTTGTGAAATAAACAAGAAAGTCTTCTTTGTCGCGTAAACGAGTGAAGTTTCCGAATTGACAAGGATAGATGGACAGAAGAAATCGCTTAAATACACGAGAAGAACTATAGGAAATTGATTGAGATGAATTAGACTTCGCGACGAAAAAAATAAAAGAAGAATCGAATTTATAGTTGAGTAAGTATTTCGATTAAACAAGAGGCAAAAAAAAGGTCACAGTATAACAAGGGTTGACCCGAGGAGAAGAAATATATATGTACAGTATATAGGAAGATATATATTAGTATATATATATATATATATATATATATATATATATATATTAGTATATATTAGTTGTGAAGAACAACCGATACCGAATAGCTGGCGATTTCAAATGCTGGCTGTTACGGTGATAAATTATTGGCTTGTAAGTATATCTATTAACTGTGCCTATTTATAATTAACCATGGAAACATTTTAACAATAAATTTGCTTAAAAATTATTATTGCTATCTGTTAAGTAACACTTATTGTTATAATATGATTTGATAACACTGTGATAATATTGTAATCAGTTTTCTTCAATAGTTATTCAACGACGTAAAATGTGATCCAAAATATATTGGAATATTATGTACACATTATACACTGCTATGTTGCTGTGTAATGTTAGACTTTGACCCTAGTTACATAATTTGATATCCTGTTTATTTAATCGATTAGTTGTAAAAACGACCGTGCCAAAACGGAAAGTTGTAGAATAAATATCCTTTAATAGCCAAAACACGTTTGGGAATTTTACTGTAAATTAAATTATTACAAAAGAAATTTTTACAATACCAAAATGTATGTACAGGCATTATGCAATAGATGTGTATACAATGACGAAACAATGAAATATAACCAATGTAATTTACATACTGTGTTCGGTTAACGTGATCGTGCTTTTAAACACATACACACACATATATATATATATATATATATATATATATATATATATATATATATATATATATATATATATATATATGTGAATGTGTACATGAATATAGAGAAGCTTTAACATTTGGTAAGCTTTATTTTAATGTATATGACACGTGAGGGACGAAAATGAATCATGAAATATGGTCATGAAAAAATAATAATATGGATTATGCGACCTTTGGTAGCAGTAGGTATTATTATCAGATGGTCACCATCTTGAACGTTAAAAATATGTAAATAATTTATACAAACGTTTTGTTAAAAAATGTATAGCAACAAGCTATAAATAATAATAATAATAATACAGTAAGGTAATAAGAATATTATATGATAGTGTGCATTTTAACCTTTTAGCTGGTTCATTGTTGGTGTTTGCCAATATAATTGTTTTCCTCCCTCTATATATGAGTGGCTAATATTAATGTAACTCGACCACTATAGATACTATCAAGTATTGCTCTTTTCCTAGTGAACAATTTTTAATGCATTTATTCAGATAAAAATATAAGGTCGTTTAAATATTATTCTGTAAAAAATGAGTAAACAATAACATTGGTTTGATTCGAGGTGTGAAAAATAAAACCAAAAGTAAGACCACAAATGTTTGGAGCGTTGCTATCATTAGATTTTTGCAATTATAGATTTAGAAGTATGAGTATGTTCTTTAATATTCGACCACATCAAATGAATATATCGTAATGCGTAAACAGGTAAAAACGTAGGACGTGTATTGCGTGATCATAGGTTGTATAGTGAACTCATCAATCACCAATAAATAAAATAAGAACTGTATGTCAGCAATTATTTCGATACCTCCTATATACGAATAAATATTTATATCAATTTTGACAAAAGCGCTAAGATAAAATAATCACAGATAAATTAATGAACTTCAAATTTTACAAAATAGGTAATAGGTATGCCAAGTAGGCAATTGTTATAAAATATTTTGAAATGAGTCCGGAAAATATTCACAGGTTAGCTGCACGTGTTTTATGTTGTCCAGCACAAAATTATGGTGGCGTACAATACTACTACTAATAATAATAATTCGACTAACGCAATAATAACAATATTGTAATTACTACATTGCTATTGTGTAACAATGTAATTTCGAACAATAAACGTGCCAGTATACGTTTAACGGCTTTCGCATAAAACGCAGTAGTACTGTAAACCGTCCACACGTTTTTTTTTTCCGACATATCTAACTATATTAAATTCAAAACCATGAGTAGAGTTTTACAATTTTCTAGACATCACGATGAAAAATGTCGATTCTTTCACTTTACAATATTAAATCGACTTGTCTGTAATCAGCTGTTGTTGGTGGTTTTCATCGGAAACTTATTTTTCGGTTAAAAACTAACTTTTTATTTGAACGAAATGGAAGTTAACGGTAATATGGAAAATATAGTATGTAATCAAAGTTTTATATTATTTTGTTTAGGAACTAAATAAATATTCGCAGCTAATAAAATAACTAAAAATGTATTTTGGTTTACTTTTGGTGAATATGAATCCACGGCAAATAGAGTTTGAAAGTAGCTAGATGTTACTGTTACTTAATTTTGTCATAATATTGAAAGCTCCGAAATACAATTATTATTAAGTAATTAAAAAATGAATTCGTTCAATGGGAATACTTTTCGACAAATAGAAAATATATTTATTTTTTTTTAAACAATATATCGTTGGTCTATAAATGAATCGTTATATTAAAAATTTCGTTATTGGTCATATAGAGATTTGACTGTAAAAAGTATTCAAAAAATACATGAACTCAATCGAAACGTTATTAGACGTTAAATAAAATATTTTATACTCGTACAACACTGACAAATTAAAATATATGATTTACAAATAGTGTTGTAACATCCACAAAAATTGTTTAACACGAGTGCTGTGCAGAAAGTAAGGTTGTATAAGCTCCGTAGGCCAGGGGATTTTTTTATTCTCAAAATCGGCATGCATGCCATGTAGCGGAGACGGTCACGATTCGATCGACATGCCACTCGTGTCTGCGAGATGAATAGGACGGCGCACTCCTGCCCCACGTGCCAGGCCGCGCGAGATCCGGGCGGTCATTCGTTTTTCGACTTTTCAGAACAACAGCGCTGCGAGTACCCATTAGAAACTTAACAGTGTCTATGGTAATGACGTAATGAGTCGACAGTACATTACAAAGTGTGTTATATTGTTCCAAGAAGGCTGTATGAGCACTAACGACGAAGAGGAGAGCTGCGGTGTACCGTCAGTAATTTCATTTCGGATTACATCTTATATCCATAAAAATACCATAAAACCCTTTAGTAAATTACACGCTTACACATGCATCTAACAACGACGCGTACGCGTATTGTAGAGTATGTGAATTAAGAATGCACGTAGAACTTCAACTACCCGAACCAAGACATATAAGTCAAAAAAACACGGATTACACGTGTAATGGGGACCACTAATAGTAATGTAGATCAAACAGAGCACATTTCTGAACCGCAAGCCGTTGGTAAGACCAAAAACACGCGCCTATGAAACAGCATGCATTTTTCTCAATAACTTGACACTCGAAAACATTAAGACCTGCGCAGTAGTATTAATATGTTTGCTGATTGTTTTTTAAAAATGTGCGAATATATGTGTATAGATAGTTTTATGAAATTGTTCGATAGTTATCAATTTTCACGACTAAACGAAAATATTGTTACGGCGTCTAGCGCACACGCGCGCATTCGCGTCTTGTCTCTTCTTGGGATCACGTGTAATAGAAAAACGAATCGTGACAATGGCCATTATAAACGTCGAAGAGCTAAAGAGTTCAGAAAACGGGTAACGAGAAATTACGACCACTACCAATGGTCGGTCAGGTGGTCGGAAGATTAGACCCGATATGAAAAGTAGGGCTACAGACACCAAACGGTTATGATCAAAGCCAGAAAAAAGTCTGAAACTATATAAATTTGTCAATTGTTTAAAAAGTTAATTTAATTTATTTTTTTGCTAATTTTATCAAAAACTATTTGTATTACCACAGTACATTTTTAGATTGTATTTATTTTACAATGATGTGTGTTTTTTTTTTTTTTTTTGTGTCTGTCGACACGATTTGGGGCAGTAAAAATGCTTCGATTTCCTTATGTAGCTTATGTAGCAACTTTTCTAAAAGGAAAGTGAATCTAGTTGGTACTTTGGGGGGTCAAAAGTAAAAGATTTTCAATATTTTTTAAATGCGACGGGAAAAACCCTAAAAAAATAAGGGAAAAACAGGAGTTTTTATGCAAAACCAGTTTTCGACAAAATCAAATTTTTTATTTTGCTATAACTCAAAAACTAATCGATATTAATACTTGAAATTTTCACCAAATGTTAATATTAGTGTTCTCTATACACCATTATATTTTCAAAGTATTTTGACTTTTATTGAGCTATTTATAGACAGTTGAAATTTTCAATTTTTTTAAGTATTTTTTTTTAAAATAACGATAATAATTTTTTGTACGGCCAGAAAATCTTGAAAATTTAATACAAGGTTTCTTATAAGTTGTTCCTTAACTGATAAAAAAAACCTAAAATCGTAAGTCACAATTTTTTTTTATAAGTGCTCAAAGTTCCACTTTATACGAAATATGTAAAAATCACGATAATTTGCAAGTTATTTTGTAGATAAAAATTCATAAAATTTTTGTCTTTTATAACTAAGTTTTGAAAATTTGGTACAAGATTTTTCATTAGTTTTTCTTCAAATATCTGTAAAAAAAACTCTACCGGGTTCAGACAAAAAAATTTTATGAGTGTTTGAAATTTAAATTTTTACAAAACCACGTTAAATAACGGTTAAGCCTCAAACGATTTTTGCTATTTGTTTTTATCCAAAAAGTATAAGTTGTAGAAACTTGGAAATTTTATCAGTTGTTTATATTGGCATTTCCTTTATGTCATATTTTTTTCAAAATATTATATTAATTTTCAAGCCACTTATAGGCGTTTGAACAGCGAATATTGACATAAAATTACATGTAAAATATAATATAATGTATAATATTCTAGACTGACAAACTATGTCGCTGTATGCAACTGCCAATCCATAATAATTGAAAAATACATTTATCGTTTCAAAATAAAATATACTTTTTACAATATTTATAAATAACAATGTATTATATCCTAGACAAACGTATTTACTCCGTTCAGAATCGTTAATCGTATACAATGATATCTATCATTGCATTCATATTTAACAAATTCATTGTAATAATGACCTATCCTATAAACGAGGTGCACTCCACCCCCAACTGTGCAGCAGAGCGAGGCCCATCCGGTTCTTTTTTTAAATTATTTTGTACTTTAACTCTTAGTTTTTCAAATTCTGAAACTTTAAAACTATAATACTTAACAGTTTAAAAATATTAGCTATTACCGATTTTTCCCATATGTGTTCAGATTTAAAAATGTAAGCACAAAGAACATTTTTTAGCATGAATTATTGTTATTCATTTAATCATTTCCTGGTGTCCGTTTTGCACGTGAAATGCAATTTTTCTGAGATTAAAGGCTCTGTGATTATTTTCATTTTTTATAGTCATTTTGGTTTTTACGTATAACATATTTGAATGGAAATGGTTCCAACGTTCTCAAGTTAAACGGGAGCTATTGCATTACATATTATCGTTATAACTGTGACGTCTAAGTTTCGGAAAAACAAGACCGGGAAAAAATTATACGATGTGAATGTGGTGTGAAGTAGAGGGGGGGGGAAGAAGTTCGATGGTGATAGCGATGACGATGGAACGCGGGAGAATAATTAAATTTGCCGAGTAAAATCCATCGCGTCTTTCTTTCGTTGGCCACGCGCGTGCGATGGTAAACTCAGTCCTGTAGCGGGCGGGTCTGCGACGGTATGTGCAGAGGGTTGATAAGCGGGAAGAAAATCGTAATAGCGCGGGATAGGGGGTAGCAGCAGAGGTAGATGGTGAATAAAAACCCGTGTTGCGATATAGCTTCGCCCAAAAGCGAACTACTTTCCGCGCTGCATGCTCCCCTAAAGCGACCCCTGAGCTCCCGAGGCGGTGTGGATGGTTGAAGCGCACGGGGGATTAATCAATAATATTCGTTTGACTATTCACGTACACAAACACACAGACACACACACACACACACACACATATAATGTATACTTGTATGTGTACAATTATAAGGGGAAAAAAAGGCATATCTGGTCCTCGTTCAACAAGTACAACCGCTCGTGACACATACGATTGTGTTCGTAAACGTATACCACACGTACACCACCTTGCGAAAATATTACATATGAATCTATACGTTAACGTAAGTGTTTTAAAGCCGTAGCAAAGTGTGATGTGATGGTGTGATGAGAAGGATAGAATCACGGCCGAGAACCATCGTCCTGTTGACGCGAATACGCCACTCTGAAACCCGTCTCTCAGCCCCTTGGCGCGTTTCTATTCATTGTATACTCATTATTATTATTGTTATTATTATATTTGGCTCATACAATGCGACCCAGTACGATTGCCGTCAATTGCTTATCGTGAACATGATTTATCTGTGAAATATTTGATATATACGTCAATATACGTATGTACTATTGTATAATACAAAGACGGAGCTACATAATGAACAAAGAGAAACGTCTAGTGTGCCAAACATATGGCGTTTTACTGAGTAACAAACATATACTAACCAAATGCCTAAACTACGAGTTCTCCAGAAAAAAAGCCAATCTCCCCGAACATATTTCCATATCACTCAACAACTTTCAAGAATCCATAAAATCAATAATATAATTTATCGTATTATGGGATGATCACGTTATGAAATCAAATTAACCTTTATCAATAATAAATATAATGTTAATTAAATAATTATAATAAATATGAGGTGAACGCAGTATATTAAATGTGTAAATCAATGCAGTACTGCGAAAACCTACTACGGTATATCCCAAAAAACAATTTCGGCGAAAATTATTGGTGAGATGATGGTCATGTTACGGAGATCCGATGAATCAGATGGTCGACGATCGAGAGAGCTGTCGAATGGATATGACGGTGAAGACAACGTGGCGTAGGCACGCTCGTGAAGGCCCATCACGTTAGCATCAAAATTATTTTGAAGTGTAAAACAAAAAACATACACCGAAAATATAAGTAAGCGATGAGACAAGTATTACGTCACTTTAGGTGTCTTATAGATACAATCGTAACTAATTTATTATATTCCCGAGTTCAGATATATAGTAGCGTTTTTAATTTCATGTTATGCATCCACCGCCTTCGTTGTGCCCCTTCAATTGAAATCGTTCTGTTTGATTTATCCGGCAGAGAAACCGCGATAAACCATAACACGCTGTGTTCATACGAGTATAATATTACTTGTAATGTAAATCCGCTTTCAAAAAAGTAATTAACAACAGCATGTAATATAATACACAGTATCTAATGTCACTGTGACCATGAGAAGACAAGACGCGAGAAAAATCGACAATCGTGTTAATTTTTTTTAATTACCTAAAAACAATTATAGTTTTTAAGATTTTTACTTTTCTTTTCTTTTGCTTCACATGCAATACTGAACGTTATGACTGTAAAATTAAAAAAAAAAAAAAAATATCAGTCACTTTACAGGCGCATACGGTTTAGTTTGTAAATTCTATACATTAATCAACATCATAAACACGTACAACACAGTATCATACAGAAAAAGCTAAAACCCTATAAATGAAGAATGATATAAGTGTACTCGCGATACCGATAGTTTATTATGTCCTTACAATTTTACTTCTTCATTCTGTTCAATGTTATCTTAATATCGAATTTTGATAAAACGTAAGTATACTATTAACGAATGTATTTAACAAACGTAATATTATTCACGGCAATCGCTGGAACTCATATAGTTTATAGCTTATCGTTTCGTAGTATTTGTACTCTGCGTATTGATTAAATAATTTTTCCATGTAACATTAAACGTGGATATAATGATATATTCCAATGGATACATATACCTAGCTTTTACCCATTATTGACTATAATCAATGCGACATGCATATTTATTTTAATTTCAACTGATATGGACTTTTTAAATGTAACTTTTATGTATTAAAGAAAATATGTACTCGTAAAAAATTAAGAATATCATTTTAAAAATATAAGAAATATTATATACAGTATATTATATACAGTACATTACAAATACAACAATACTACAAACTTAGCATATTTTATTTTTTTTTCTATACATAAACTATTTGTTTATTTATAAATTTACGAGTATTAACTAATTGCTAATGTTCAATTAATTATTTTTATTTTATTATTATTTTATTATTTAAGAATATACTTTTTAATTAATTAAAATTATATATAAAGGTACTTTGTGTGCCTATATAATGTGACATTTCAAAAATTTTATGATAAGGCAACAAAGGGTCATTTTATTTTATAATGAACATTTCCTTTTTTCCTTAATGTCCGTAATTCCATACGGACAAAAACCGATTATAAATCCATTATATTAAGACGGTGTTTTCCTTAAAGGACGTTGTCAACAAAGAGTATTTGCTGTATCGATTACACAACTATATGCGGTTATCTACTTTGTAATAGCAACTGTAATCTTTCTATTCGAATTTAAATGAATTTGAAAAATTTCATTGGTTTTACACTAAACATAAATGATACATAACAAAATTAAATAAACGTTTTCTTTATTGATTTAATGATTAAAGCGAAGGAGTTCCTAAACTTATATAAAAATATACATATTGTAAGTAATTACAGTGTAAATGTGTAATTGCTAAAACTGTTTAACTATTTTGTATACTCATACATTCTTTAAGAAACATTATGACACTATAATACATTACACTAGTTCAAACGGATAATTTAATTGCAATAAAATAACATTCCAACTATATAAATTACGTATGTACCTAATTCTGAATAAGGCATTACAATAATCGTATTGAACTATCGAAATGTTAAAATTTATGACAAATTACTTATATATGTAAAATATTATCTGTTTAAAACCCCATTAATCGATTTAGTCAAGGTTCTAGCTGTAAAAAATGTATATGTCCAAAAATGATGTAGTGTTTTTTTTTATATATAAACTTATTCCTATGACCAAACATACACCCATCGGGTCTCGTTGATGTTGATGGATGCGTACCATTTTTCACACGTGTATTATTCATAATTTTTAATCGATTTTTGTCTAATTTTATGTTAAAAAAATAAATAAATAAAATAATAATAATGAATAAAACCAAAAAATAATAGATAAGTATGTCGAACGAAACGAAAGGTGGACCGAATGATGTAACATAACACTACGTGGCGTCTACTAAAACATTGAAAAAGCTCGATGCACGTTCGTTGCGTTTTTTTGCCGTTTTATCACTACCGATCTGGAAAAGCATGTACAAGCGCAGGACAGCAATAACTCATCGTAACCGAGAAACAATTCGCTATGCATTTACTACATCCAAGGACACTGCTCGTTTTAATAATTTTTTTATTTCGCTCCCGCCGTATAAACGTGCGAGTATATAGTTATATATTTAAATTCAAATTCGCGCGCGCGCCACGTACACGTATACGTGGAACACACGAACGTACAAAAAGGCATTGAATAACATTTATAAATATATATTTATCATAATTGACTGCAAGCGTTTTCCCATCATCAACCATGTCGTCTCGAGTTGTGTAAAGGCGAACTGACATAAAAGAACTTTTCGTGCGGGAGATTAATGTATCACCACCACTCGAGCCGTCAACCTCGCGGACGCGCAAGCACACGTGCGCCCGGTCTCTCGTCCGTATCGTTCGTCTGGGTCATCAACTTTGGCGCAATTCAACTCGACGTCCATTTTAGAACGAAATTATTTTGAAATTAAAAGGGGGAAAATATTCGTTGGAGACGCGTACGATGCGCACACGACTTTCCGTCTACATCGACGTACAGGGTGGTGAAAGCGTTTAAGACAATAGCTACCAACACGAATACAATGTGGTATCGTAGACAGTTAAATATACACGTGTATATTACATATGTTAATGTATGTGTACGTGCAAACATGTGTACGAGTGTACGTGTATACGTGTGTGTGTTTCTATGCGTGTGCATGTGTTAGTATCACAATTTGTTCATTCAATACTGCGATTTGCGGAATTCGGAAAGCTATTCGAACAATCTAATACAAACAACCCGTGCATTATGTCGAAAATGCACACACATACGCACGCGTACACACACACGCACGCACACACACACGCACGCGCACACACACACACACACACACACACACACACACACACACACACACACACACATTTATGTATGAATGTATGTATATACGTACAACTAATATAAGAAAGAGCCCAAAACCGATTTTGCAACGACTGCTTTGCAGCCAAACAACTTTTATGGCAAGTTCATGCATTTTATTATTATTAAAAAATAAACCGTTTTGGTATTATGTACCATATAAATATACGTATATACATATCAACGTGTTTTACTGACGAGGGTTTCCCGTTTTAATATGCCCCGGCGAAGTAGAATGTTTTTACTACGAGAATGTTGGGGAAAACGTAATTTTATTATTCTAAAAGATTTATCGTCCCCCTTTCATTGTAATATTATAATTTGGATGAAGTAAATGGGACATCAAGTTAAATGCATTGGTACGAAAAGCCAAAAAAAAAAAAAAAGTAATTTTTACACGGTTGGAAATACAAATGACCAGTACGAACATAATGCTAGGGCAATATACTTAATCGCAACCGTAAGATTATTATTTTTATTTTTATTCCATAGCAGTCAGAGGTACCTATTGTAAACTTGTATTTCTTTTCTTAATGTTCGTTTTTCCACTTATAAAAATTATTACAGAGATTGTATTATTTTAATTTACATAGTAACGTTTATTGCCTTTTTTTTCACGAGTTCAACAATAAATTATTAACTGAACAAGTTACTTATATACACTTACAGTCGTTAACAATGTCCGTTTACTATTTAATTTATTTCTTTTTTATTTTTTTTATAAATTAGCTCTATATTGTTGTTCATGCAACTGATGATTATATTTTTTGTAAAGTTTTGTGTTTATAATTAATTTATAGTTGTTTTTATTATTTGTATTATTATAATTATTATTATTATTATCGAGCCGTAAGAAAAATAAATGAACGATGGTGTGTACGTTATTCGTATTTTCAATAATTGCAAACACATTATAATAAATGTATAAGTGATACAAAAATAAATATAATATTTTATGAAATGGACCAACGGTTGATTATAAAACAAGTGTCGGCACTAGTAGTTATAATAACATTTCCCGATTGCTATAACAATTAGTTATTTGACTAATACAGTGCCCGGTGTACGGTAATTATTAATGACTAACGATAATAATCGGTGCAAGTGAAAACTGATATTTGAAATTGTTTCACTATTAATCAACAACATTCTAAAATTTTATTTTTAAATTTTATAGCTGATACAGCGGCCAGCTTGACGATGATCACTTGACACTCGATGTTCGGGTGATATTAGTATTAGGATAGGAAGGTCCGATTCACATGGAGTAACTATATGTTACGGCCATTATTAGGTATCGTTACACTGAGATAAAATTTCGTTTTGACTTCTAATTTTTACTGTTTGTATGATGAATTGCCCAGTAGCAGTTAATTTATTGAATATTTAAACGTTTATAGGTCGCAAACAATCATTACACTACTCAAATGAAATACTGTAAGCGTTAAAATTATACTTTTCAATATTTTTATAGAATTTTGCTATCGAAAATAAATATTATCATTTGAAAATAAAAACATAATAATGTTATATAAAGGAAGCAGTTAAAATTGTCAAAATTATAACAGAATTTGAAAATGATAAAACCAAAAAAGTTTAAAATTTAATTATATAAATATTCCTAATACTCATCAAGATATTGACTGGTTCATGATGAAATCACCCTGTACGTATATTATTTGATACGCAAGTTTTAATTATTATAATGGATCGAATCAAGTGTTTTAAGTATTTACATAATACAGTTCAAATATTATTAAAAGTACAATTTCACAAAACACAATTTAATCATAATAATAAAAAAAAAATAGAATAAAATGGACAAAAGAAATGCTGATTAAGATTTTCGAAGTATTATCAAGTAAAATAATTTATTAGGTTTAACTATATAAATGGTTCTAAGCACTCCTCTCAGTAGATGTGTATGCATATGGAGCAGTGAAGTGCAACATTTCTAAATATATTTTTACTTCGACGAGGCGAAGAATATAACACGTAGTAGACGATTACGATGTGTATAACTTTTTCATTCGGTGTTAAATAATTAAAATCAAGCACCTTTCTCCCCCTCCCTCAGAATTTGCACCATTCGTATAGGTCAAAAACCACCAACCTTTTCATATAAATGAGCTACAATAGAAATGTTAAGTCTCTGGTGATCGACACTTGGGACATTTTAGGAGAAGATCTGTTTGATGGAGATAAAAAAAAAGTCTAATAATTCTTTATTGTTTCTTCATAATAATAATCTAATATTATAATAGTGTACGATAAAAGTAAAAAAAAATGTAAGTTTAGTAAATTTATTGGTTTGATACCTGCCATTGTTTTTTTGCAAAACCAATGACAAAACTTTTTATCATAATCGATCTATCTTCACAGAAACATCGATTGGTTGGCGGCCTCTGGTATAGAATATAAAATTCAATACACACACGCGCGCGTGTGCATACGAATACAAAAATTAATAGGACAATCGACTCACTGCAATAGTCGTGAAAGCTGTTGGTCCCCGCAGAGGCGACTGGAAAATAAGTTTACCGATAAATTTCCTGTCCAAAGAGCAACAAATGCTTCGGGTCGAATAAGTTATAATATGCCACCCACGTCGCACGATATAATTTCCTCGGCGCGTTTTTTCTTTTTTCTCCTCCGGTCCGCCTTCACACACGCGCATTTATAATGTATATTTATATAACATTACGCGTGTACCCCCACGCAAGCATCACATCAGTACATGCATCGGCCTTGCACTTCCACCCCGTCGGCAATGATCGCAACAAGTTGCGTTTGGACTGGAGCCCGTGGTTCGACGTGAAAGGAAAATAAAGCGCGACGTGTGCATTACACTGTTATTACACATGTAGCCTCGCACTTTTTAATCTTAATATTTAATGTTGTACGGCAATGAAACGTCGTCGTTCTATCCAAGTACAATATGATCAAATGATAACGATTTCACGTTATACAATATGTCACAAAACATTCGACGATAACTACGACGGTCCATGCGATTGCACGATTTTGGCAAGAAGAAAACAGAAAACCGAATGCTATGTGTATCGGAAGAAATAACGAGAAATAATGAATATTCAAGATCTCACTGGTCGGCAACGATTCGAAATATCCTCTCCCCCGCGATCATCATCATATACTGATGTAGCGCATAAGAGTAAATCGTTTCGATTACACTCACTCTCAGTACAACGGTTCTATATCTTATATAACACATATCCATCATAACAATCATTATTGCTCGTAATAATAAATCAAAAGTACAAACTTTCATAGAACCATGGATGTTATACGTTTAGTAGTACGTATTGTTATTGAACCAGCGATATTTTTAGTTGAAATGTATAAAATTGTGAAGATTAGCGATGGGTTTAACTTGAAATTATTACGGATGGAGATGATTGAAAGCAATTCGTTACAATAAAAGATGGAACCGATGGACCAGAGGAGAATTATAACCATAGGCGTGCGCACAGGACGCACCGAATGTGCCAGGGCTTACACTACCCGAAAATTGTATTCCGTAGTATAGTAAATAAATAAATAAATATATATATATATATGTATATGACGTGTATCATCCAGAAACCGTACACACTCGCACCGTGCATTGGTACCTGCGTACGTACATCGTAAGCTACGTTCACATCAACGTGTATTATATGATGCCGCCGGTCATTGTCTCGTGAATCTCGCGCAACGGGTAAGGATACGCGTGGTAGTAGCACAAGCGGAATTAGTGGCACTGCTTGGTGACAATGGTTTGAACATGTCGCGGTCGTTGTGGTCGCAGCAACGATAATTTTTGTAGAATTAGTAGCGCACAGGGTCTCCCGGAAAAATAGAAGGATTAGTAAACTACTCCTGCAGAAGTGAAAAATGTATTAACATAATATTTTATTTACTTTTCTCCTATTTGGAACATACTTTACCATCTCGGGCCAAGAAGCGTGCAAATGTCAAAAAGATCGTGTCCTTAAATAAACGTTCGTGGACGGTGTCCGTTCACCGAACGTTGTGATGTTATAAATTCTTTCTGTCATCGAAATAGTGCAGTAGAAAATGAACTGTCGCGGCTATACAGACATAAACGTTAAGACATGATATGTTAAGTCTTCGTATTCCTAATGTGGATATTTTGTTTTCGATGAAAAAAAATATAAAAATATTAGTATAAATTCCTTTTTTTTTTTATTATTATTTTTGTAAGAGTTATTTCGAATTCTCCTGTTATACGTAAAACCCTGTACGGCAGCATTTTTTAGTGAGTGGAATGATATTTGTAAACATTTAGTAATAACAGTTCAGACAATTCATTGAAATTCGTCATATAACTGTAACATTATTATGCTGTACTAATAATTATTATATATTATTGTGTAACGTTGATGTGTATCATAATGTAATATATTATCAACCTGGTGATAAATACTAAACAGGTACATGGCGTGCATACGCGTGCAGTAATATATGACACCGGTAACGAAAGGACAATTTATAATAATAACAACATTGCGCACGATGACGACGACGATGGAAGCGTAATAAATATATATTACAACTGTTTGCGTACTTCACGATCCCACATTTTGAAAATGATTTGGAACCTTTGATTGTTACGTGATCTCGGCATCGTACGAATGCGCGCGAAGAGAGGTACATGTTTTCGTGAAAACGGCATTTTTTATATTAAAAAAAAATAATTAAAAATTTTAGATGTACCACGATTCTCATTAATTTATATGTCATCATGATATCGGCTATCAATGTGATTTAACTAATATATTACATTTTTTTAATTTTCCCCCGGTTATGGCTAAATATGTAATATTTTGAATTTTAGGTTTCGTTATTTTCCTATTATTTTATACTAGTCTATACCGGGCTTACAACTACTACTGATTGACAAATCCAGATGACTAACTAGAATTAAAAATTTAAAAAATGGGTATAATCCCCTTGATGAGAATTCAAATAGCCAATCATCAATCAGGAAAACAATCCACATTACAATTACCCATTCGTTTTTAAATATTAAAATATTTAATTTTTTATTAAATATTTAAAATTTAAATTAGATTTTTGGATTTTAATTAAAATTACTCCACACGGTTTACACACTAAACGATATTAGTTTTCGAACTGTATCAATTAGTAGTCAAGATGTCAACACAGAAATGAAGGATACGGATCACGTCTAAAATTTGATCATATTTAGGTAAAAAAAAAAAAAAATACAAATTTAAAAACCAAGCAAATGTTATGAATAATTTTCAAAATATTGATTTTGGATTAGTCTTATGATTGATTTTCGTTAGGTTTCAACGGTAAGAATTTAGAGACGGTTAAGACAAAACAAAAAAATATAAATAAATATATAAATAATAATATAAAGATTATTCTGTTCCAAAAGAGACTGGAAATTGATGCACAAGTGTTGTGGGTAAATTGAAAAAATAAAACTCAGAATAATAAATACGAGTAAAAATATCGTTTTTAACGATAATACGATGACTGTGCAGCTGGTGTACCACCACAGCTTTTAGGATCGAATAGTACGAACCATGTTATTATTTTGTTAAAATTATTATTTTTAACGATCAACAGAAAGATTTAATGGATTTATGAGTATTATCCAGTAAAAACCAAACGTTAATAAAAACAGTAAAAACAACAGCATTAAATTAGTTAAGGAATCATAGTTGAAATTAATTATCGGTTTTTTATTATTTATATTTTCGCAATCAAAATATATACCTTTTGGATAAAATAAATTTCAATGGCTGTGATCATCTACATCAATGTGGAATTATCAACAAACATCGCATTTTAGTGTAATAATATGATATATTATAATATACTCGTTTAACTCACGTTATAACAAATAAATAATTTTTGACCGACGACCAGAACTTGGTCAAGACGTTATTCGTTCAACGGAAAAAAAATGGTTTTTCATGTAAACAACCTCCAATGAACATGTTGATTTCGTAAGTATAATATAAAATGAATCACGCGTATGGTTCGTTGAGACCACAAGCAATCGATCTTCTCGCGTAAATATTTCAAACCATAATCAAAATAAATTTTGAGGATAAAGAATTATTATCATTGCGGTATGACAAACGAAGTACTCTGTTATATACAGCTTGTTTCACATCGCAGTGCTTTTCGTCAAATAATGCCGTACTAGAAATGTGGAAATGGAATTATTTCAAAAACAAAACTCGATAAAAGTGCTCAACATCTTTTTTGTGTCCTATTTTCCGTGAAACAGCACCCGTCGAAAAAATAAAATAAAATAAAGTACGGGGGAGAAAAACAAGAACGATGGATAAGATATTTAAGATTTGCTCGGTAGACGCTTGTCGACTGGAGTAATCAATTTTTGTTAGAAATAAAAAATATCGAACAGTGCTCTCTACCCGAACAATGAACCATATTACAGTTCAATAGTGATAATCTATCGATGAAAATAAAGCAATCTTATATTTAAAGAATGAATAAAACAACAGACCGTCAGTTAAAAAAAGGCTTTGTACGAGACATTGTAGTTGAGTGCAGACCACCGAGGCGGGTGTCTTTAAATTCGAAAACAATGATGAATCGTTGCATTCGAAAACCCACTATAGACTAAGTTATTTCGATTAAACTATATACATCATATCTATATATAATACAGATATTCAAAATATTTAGAGCAATATTAAAGTAGTTATATGTAAATTATAAGTTAGTGGTAGAAAAAGTTATCGTTGCCTATCAATAAACCTGTTAAAAACAAAATATCTCCAGAAGGTAATAAACTCATATAATCACTCAAAGTATTGGTAAGCTCTTCGAGAAAATACTTAATCATCGATTAATATGGTAGTTAAGAATAATAAATTATGAATTATACACATGAATAAAGTAGTTTTCGTAAAAATGAAGACATAAACAATTGCTTAGCACAAATTCATAAGGTGATCCTAACACATTTGCAAATAAACAATAAAATAGAATAATAAATCCGAAAACTTCCATAGCTATGGCTCAATATGGAACGTATTGATCATTAACAGATTTTACAAAATGTATAGAGTCGATTAACTCTATAATATTATCCGAAGTTCATTTGATACACAAACACTTAATGTCAAAATAAACAATAACCTTCCAAATGAATTTGTACTTCTTATTCTCAACAAGATCAAAACCTCGCATTTATTTTTTTTGTCAAGTCATCTAATAAAATATTTTCGAATTAATTTTATTAATACCAATATAGATATGTTCTGAACATTATGGACTATGTCTCTTAAGTAATCGTCTGTTGTTCAATTATAATAGTTATCACATACATTTTTTAACCTTTAAGCAAAGTCTTTGTATTTTCTTTTAATGGCCATATAATGCTTGGCGATAAACTGTTCAACATGGATTTAATTTATTGATTTTTTTTTTTTAAATGCATCAATACACTTCCAAATAATAAGATGAATTACATTCAATGTGGATGAAAAACAATTATGCCAACGTTCAACAGAATTGTTTGTTCCTGGAATGTTTTCTTCTGAATAAGCATAACAGTTTCACAAATTCATCGGGAATAAGGGTGGATTTCTTCTGGTCCATTCGATCAATCCACGTGTCGAGTCCAATCCACGAGTTGTAAATGGGGGCTAGGTAAATTGAGTTCGAGATAAGTTTGGTACATTTTTAAAGCGGTAAATTGAGTCCCGGAAAAAAACAGGTAGTAGGTAAGTTGAGTCCCAGGAAAAAAATGGTAGTAAGTAAATATTATTTATATAAGGATATAATATTTAGATTTATATAGATTAATATATTACAAATACAAATTAATTAAACAAAGAGCTGATACTGGAGTTGGGTAGGATACACGAGATAAATTGATAGGTTAGGCATAGGATAGATTTTAGGTTTATTTTATATAATATAAAAAAAAAAAAAAAACGATTCTGAACAAAAATGATTTGTCAGCCTTAAATTGTAATATATTTTATTTGGATATCCTAGATTGGGTTAAAATTTGAATTTTCGAGTTTCATTTAATGCGTGAATTTTGTTGATTTTGTAAAAATTACAGATTTAGACGCTCGTAAATTTTTTTAATTGAACAAATCGCAACTTTTTTTATAATTATTGTAAGCAAAACTTATGGACAACATTGTATAAAATTTTCATTAAAATTTAAAATGCATATAAATCGTTTTTCCCCGGGATTAAGATTACCAATACCTACCTTATTTTTTTCGGGACTCAACTTACCTACTACCAGTTTTTCCCCGGGACTCAATTTACCGAGTTAGGGACATTTGGGACTCAATTTACCAATCCCGTGTAAATGCGGTGAAATGTTGGCGGTATATAGTCGCATAGTGAATTAATTACGGTGAAATCTGGAAGATTCTGGAAGATGGTGAAATAGAGCTTATATTACTTCGTTGTTTATTTATTTTAATAAAAATATAATTTTTTCCTTTTACGTTAAACCAAAAGAAGTTAGTTCCAGATTTTGGTTTTTTTTTTTTTTTTTAATTAATTTGCGTACATAAATTATTTTATGTAATACTTTCAAATACATTAAAAACTTATCTTGCTTCAATTTCTTTTTACTTTAACGATGATTTTTAATTATACTACAGGTAAGGTAAGACTCTTCAAAAATATAATTTTGGTGGTTTTCCATTAGTGTTGTCGGTTTAACTCAAAAAAATGATGTCCACCAGAAATTATGGTAAATATCTGGAACATAATGTAACAATATCACACATAATTTATCATAGTTAAAAGAACTATTTGTTTAGGAAGAGAACAAACAAAAAATAATTAATGAAAAATTTCCGAAAATTCTTTGGGGTAATATTATTGCTAGGTATACATAATTTTTGTATTTATGATTTACATTTTTAAATTATTATTTTGAAATCAATCTAGTCACATTAATACTTGCCGAGGTAAATATAACAAATCTAACAAGTAGGTGTGTGGTGTTAGACTACTCGGGATATGTGCGATACATGTATGTATAATATGCATGTGTGAGTATGTGATAAATGTACTGTGTCATTAAAATAATTAAATTTACACAACGGTCCTATAATGCTAACGTCAATTAAAATATTGAAGTAAAAATGTAAGTATAAGTTAATATCATAATAACCATGGCAAATCAGTTTCACGAATAATTATGTAATAAAACTTCTTGGATTTTTTCTAGAACGTGAATGATAAATGAACGTGACAAACTAAAACGAACTAAAACGATCACTGTGGTGTTGATCGAGTAGAAAATGTATATTGGCGGATGCCGATATTACCATAATATTATTGAACCATTTAACTATTAAACTATATTATCTCCAAAAACCTATATGGATTTAGTTCTCAAGTGAATAATTAATGTTGAATGTTGATGTATGTAGATTTTTATCTTTCGGCAATTATCTTAATTATAAGTGTTACAAATCTTGACCTACACAATAGACACATAAACAGTTATAGGTATAATAATTTCAATTAAAATATAATAAATAATCTCGATTTTTTCATTTTTTCCTGATCGATACTTAGGTGGTTTGTCCCATCTCGGATGTGCGCGGGGACAACAAGTGAGAGGAAATATTATATCTAGAGGAGGAGGAGACCTGGATGTTGAAGTGTGTGATACCACCCGGACAGCCAGTGTGGTAGCTGTTCCACCAATTGTGTGTGCAGGTCTACCCAACACGGGTAATGTCAACGGTGTTGAGACATCACCATTGCGCCACGGATTAAATCTGAGTCTAGGTATGAGGGATAGATTTAAAGTAAGAAAAGGCACGTGGAATGTTGGAACGTTAACAGGCAGAAGTAGAAAATCAGCAGACGTAATGAAGAGAAGGAAAGTTAATATTTGTTGTGTACAGGAAACTAAGTGGAAAGGAGAGAAAGCAATAGAAATAGGAGAGGGCTATAAGGTAATATATTCAGGTAGGACTAGTACTAGGAATGGCGTTGGAGTAATATTGGATGATGAAATGAAAATTAAGGTAGTCGACGTATGAAGGAAAATTGATAGAAATATTACGGTAAAATTGGTATTTGAGGAGAAAGTATTAAACGTAGTAAGTGTGTATGCCAGTTTTGGCGAGAGATGGATGGGGTGATGCAAGGAATACCAGGAAATGAGGATGCTGTGATTGGTGGTGATATGAATGGTCACGTAGGGAGTGAGAGGGTAGGGTGTGAAAGAGTGCATGGAGGGCATGGTTTTGGCGAGAGGAATGAGGCTGGAGAAAAAGTTTTGGATTTTGCAGAATCGTATGAGCTTGCAGTAATTAATACATATTTTAGGAAAAGAGAAAAGCATTATATAACATACAAAAGTGGAAGAAATAGGTCGCAGATTGATTATTTTATGTGGAAGAGAGACAATATAAAAAGAGTAAAGGATTGTAAAGTAATTGCTTAGTTGATGATAATTGAAGTATGGTGTAGTGGAAAAAAGACAAACAAAATAAGGAAGACAGGAAAGGAGATCAGAATTAGGTGGTGGAAATTAATAGGAAACAAAGAGAAGGAGTTTATAATAAAATTAAAAGAAAAAGCTGTGTGGAATGTTGAGGGAGATATAAATGAGGTTTGGAGAAGGATGGCCACTTATGTTAAGAACATAGCAAAAGAGGTTCTTGGTGAAAAACAGAGTATATAGAGTATGATTTTAGACAAAAAGAAGTTAAATGAATGAGAAGACCAATGACAATAGATGATGATGTAATAGATGAAGTTGAGAGCTATAAATATTTAGGATCTTTTGTTCAAAAGGACGGGGGCTTTGACATGGATGTAAAACATAGGATTAAGTGCGGTTGGATGAAATGGAGAGAAGCATCGGGCGTGTTATGCGATAAGAGAATTCTAATGAGGCTGAAAGGTACATTTAATAAAAGTGTAGTGAGACCAACTATGCTGTATGGTTCAGAGTGTTGGGCGGTTAACAGGAGAATAGAACAAAGTATGAGTGTCGCGGAAATGAGAATGCTTAGATGATTGAGTGGAGTGTGACAAGGGAAGATAGAATAAGGAACGAATACGTGAGAGGTAGTTTTGGTGTAGTGCCAATTGTGAACAAGATGAGAGAAAATAGGCTGAGATGGTTTGGGTATGTGATGAGGCGAGAGGAAACGAATGCAGTAAGAGAGGTTATGAAGATGGACGTTGAAGGGAAAAGAGGAAGAGGAAGACCAAAAAAAAGATGGTGGGAGGCTATGGAGAATGACATGAAGGCTGTCGGTTTATGCATAGGAGATGTGATTGACCGAGTGAAGTGGAGGTGTAGGACAAGGGTGGCCGACCCCAAATAGTTGGGAGGAAGACGAGGCAGAAGAAGAAGAAGAATAATCTCGAATTTTTCAACAGATAAATACTTATATACCAGTTAATAATTTTTTAATAATACTACACTAGTAGAACAAAATCCTGTAAGAAAAATACCTCTAGAAGACTAAGAATGTGCTGGGAAAATGTCGTAAAAAAAGGATGTACAACAACTAGCACGTGATACAAATTAGAAAAATGTATCATTCGACACAGAGAGATGGAAGGTGTGTGCGAGACAGAATTATCTTAGAGGCCGAATAAAACGAAGAAGAAGAAGACGAACTAAACAGATAAACAACACCATTGCAACCATATTTTGTACGTTGCACAATTATAACTGATCGAGTGCACCGTTGCTATTATACATTGTCTTGTCATGGCCATTTTGGTCATTTGATATATTGTGTTTTTTTAAATATATATATACAATTATTGTACCCTCCTCCATTTCAATGTTGATAAACTCGAATTAATAGGTACACCCGGCAGTGTTGTATTTAATGGGGAAAACCAGGTTGGACAATTTCCCTTACCCTTGTGGAATTTTGGAGCCGGTAAATTGTTATTTATTTTTCTTTTGTATTTAGCCAATATTGAATTATTATAATTATATTAATTATTTTTTTCTATGAATTGTATTTTGTATTATTAATTTATCGGTGGAAATTTAGTTGAAGTTTATTAAAAGATATTCTTTAAAATCTATTTTTAAACAAAAGCTGAAGGATTTCTTGGTTTAATAGATAATGACATTGCACAATACGTAGAAGCCTGAATGCAGCCTGTATTTTAGCATTATTGTTAACCACTACAGTTGTATTTTCTACAATACAAAGCGATAAAAAAGAACCGGATAGGCCTCGCTCTGCTGTACAGTTAGGGGTGGAGTGCACCTCGCTTATAGGATAGGTCATTATTATAATGGATTTGTTAAATTTGAATGCAATGATAGATATCATTGTATACGAATAACGATTCTGAACGGAGTTCATATGTTTGTCTAGGATATAATACATTGTTATTTATAAACATTGTAAAAAGTATATTTTATTTTGAAACGATAAATATATTTTTCAATTAGGATGGGTTGGCAGTTGCATACAGCGATATAGTTTGTCAGTCTAGAACATTCTACATTATATTATATTTTACATGTAATTTTATGTCAATATTCGATGTTCAAACGCTTATAAAAAAAAATTGTGCCTATGGATTTTAATAAATTTTGAATGACATTAAGAACTACTTCTGTGGAATCATCGATTAAATTTTCAAGTATTTTGTAGTAGCCAAATTTTTTTTATCACCGATTATAAAAATAAAATGTAAAAA
This sequence comes from Sipha maydis, assembly GCA_034509805.1. Classification (NCBI taxonomy): domain Eukaryota; kingdom Metazoa; phylum Arthropoda; class Insecta; order Hemiptera; family Aphididae; genus Sipha; species Sipha maydis. The sequence goes on along the minus strand of JASXSY010000706.1, from coordinate 92,360 downwards.
AATCGAATATTTTAAATGCCTATAAGTGGCTTAAAAATCAATATAATATTTTGAAAAAAATATTGCATAAAAGAAATACCAATCTTAACAGCTGGTAGAAATTTCAAAAATCTGCGACTTTTGAATTATAACAAATATTTAAAATCGTCTGAGAATAAATCGCTATTTTATGCAGTTTCGTAAAAATTTAAATTTCAAACAGTCATACAATTTTTTCCTCTTAGTCCGGTAGAAATTTTTTTAAAGATTTTTGAAGAGTAGCTCATAGATAACCTAGTGTTAAAATTTTGAACCCTAAGTATGAACAGAAGAAATTTTATGAATTTTTATCTACAAAATAACTTGCAAATTATCGTGATTTTTACACATTTTATACAAATTTGAGCATTAAGGGCTTATAAAAAAAAATTGAGTTAACCGATCACCGATATTTTTTAGTTACGATAAGTTTAACTTATTATAAACCTAGTATAAAATTTTCAAGAGTTTTCGCTCAACCAATTAAATTTTATAGATGTTTAAAAACAAAAATTTAACAAAAATCGAAAATTTAAATTGTCTATAAATAAGTCAAAATTTGTCAAAATACTTTGAAATCTTAACCATAGAGAACGTCAATATAAAGATTTGGTGAAAATTTCAAGTTGTTGCGGTTTTTCATTTTTGAGTTAGAGCATTTTAAAAAAAAACCAATATCTTTGTCAGTCTAGAATATTATACATTATATTATATTTTACATGTAATTTTTTGTCAATATTCGCTGTTCAAACGCTTTTAAAAAAAAATTGTGCTTATGGATTTTAATAATTTTTGAATGAATTTAAGAACTACTTCTGTGGAATCTTCTATTAAATTTTCAAGTATTTTGTACGAGCCAAATTTTTTTTATCACCGATTATAAAAAAAAAATGTAAAAAAATCGAATATTTTAAATGCCTATAAGTGGCTTAAAAATCAATATAATATTTTGAAAAAAATATGACATAAAGGAAATACCAATCTTAACAACTGGTAGAAATTTAAAAAATCTGCGACTTATACTTTTTGAATTATAAAAAATATTTAAAATCGTTTGAGAATAAATCGCTGTTTTATGCAATTTCGTAAATATTTAAATTTCAAACAGTCATAAAATTTTTTCCTCTAATTCCGGTAGAAATTTTTTTAAAGATTTTTGGAGAGTAGCTTATAGATAACCTCGTGTTAAAATTTTGAACCTTAAGTATGAACAGAAAAAATTTTATGAATTTTTATCTACAAAATAACTTGCAAATTATCGTGATTTTTACATATTTCGTATAAATTGGAACTTTGAGCACTTATAAAAAAAAATTGTGACTTACGATTTTAGATTTTTTTTTATTAGTTAAGGAACAACTTATAAGAAACCTTGTATTAAATTTTCAAGATTTTCTAGGCAGCCAAAAAAATTTTATCGTTATTTAAAAAAAAAATACTTAAAAAAATTGAAAATTTCAATTGTCTATAAATAGCTTCATAAAAGTCAAAATACTTTGAAAATTTAATGGTGTATAGAGAACGCTAATCTTAACATTTGGTGAAAATTTCAAGTATTTACATCGATTAGTTTTTGAGTTATAGCAAAATAAAAAATTTGATTATGTCGAAAACTGGTTTTGCGTAAAAACTCCCGTTTTTCCCAAATTTTTTTATGGTTTTTCCCGTCGCATTTAAAAAATATTGGAAATTTTTAACTTTTGACCCCCCAAAGTACCAAATAGATTCACTTTCCTTTCAGAAAAGTTGCTACATAAGGCAATCGAAGCATTTTTACTGCCCCAAAACGTGTCGACAGACACAAAAAAAAAAAAAAAAAAAAAAAAAAACACACATCATTGTAAAATCAATACATTCTTCACTCCGTTCAGAATCTAAAAAAAAAAAAAAAAAAAACTCACATCATTGTAAAATCAATACATTCTTCACTCCGTTCAGAATCTAAAAAATAATATGATTAATATGTTTATTTTCATCCGCCCCTCCCCCCCTACAACACCTTTCCAGCATCAAAATGAGAGAGTGGAATTTTATAGGTGCCTAATTCTAAATTCAGCCCTGACTACCGGTGTACGTAGAACACGACTACACTCACGCGTATACTACGACTAATGATTGTTGATAAATTGTTTCAATAGACTATAAGCCATAGAACAATTGAAAATGTTTTTAAGTATCATAAATTTAAATCGATCCTGTTCACAATTTTCAAAATCGAAAAGTAGGAAGTAGGCTTACAGTTGTATTGTACACACGAACGGGGAAGAATCAAAAAACTATACAGGTCCACTGTGTATCGCAACACAATAATACATTCACGTACGTCGCTATTATCGAATTTGAAATGTATTGAAAACGTGCGCAAACTGTTTAACCTACAACAAAAGAAAATAATAATAATAACGTGCAAGTATAATATTATTCGTATTATTTATTTATTTATTTAATTTAATTTTTTTCAATTAGCTTTTATTAAAAAAAAAAAAAATATTACAGCATACATTATTATTGTTATTATACAAGTGCACAGGCGGTAACGTATGGCAAGGCCATTTATATACTGACCACGTCCGCGTTTTTGCCGATGAGTATTTTAACAGCTGTGTGCGTGTTACAAACGATGATATAGATTAAAATGATTTTCGACACGAACCGACAGAAAAACGCGTAATTGTAATAAGACGTAACGTCTAAAATTATAAACTATTTTTAATTTTTTTTATCATTTTCCAGGAATTAATTTAAAAAAACTGCGTGAAATATAGCTTTATGTCACCTTTCTGAATATAGTTCGCCGACAATACACTATCGAATCCATTTTATGAGATAAAGAGCGAGAGAAATTATTGTTTTGTACTTATCGGTTTTTTAATCGTCTTAGCGCTGAAAAACAACTGCCAATAGTGGCCTAAAGGCGTTCTTAAAATAGACGTTCCGAATTATATGACCGGGAGAGAAAGACTCAGAGATAATATATAGAAAGAAAGAGGAAGAGGGAAAAGAAACGATCTAGTTGTAAACTCGATGAACTCTCTTTAACGAAGTAGGGGAAGACGCCCGACTTTGAATCGCTACCTCCTTCCATGAATCCTTACGGGTCATATAGGATAGGGTATATGTATGGTCAATAAGTGTATTTGTATGTGTGTAAAAGAGGCACCCGGTCAGTTCACACACACACACACACACACACACACACACACACACACACACACACACACACACACACACACACACACACACACACACTCACACACACAACACACACTCACACACAAACACACACACTCATACACTCACGCACACAGAAACTAAACTACCACTACTACCAACACGAGAGGTTATAGAACTGAGAATAGTGGCGACAGAGAAGAGAGGAGTTTTCCGCGAGAAAATCGATGTCACTGGGACTTCCACCGGGCCGAGCCTTGCACACAGAGTACACATAAATACATACACACAAAAAAACACAAATACAAATGTACACACTCATACAGTCATTAGTTTTCTCTTTCTCTCCATCCTTTTTCCACGCCTACTCCGCACAAAGCTACCATATTTGCTTTTTTTAACCCTCACTCTCTGTTCACCGTTTCAGGACGTTTTATTAACTATACAAGTCTACTCGTTCTTTCCTATCGACGGGTCGGGTGAAGCTCTTCCCCATGACCTCCAAAACTCATTATCGTATAGTACATACACACACACACTTGTGTGGTAGTGCTCTTGTGTTTATAGTAACAATTATAATAATAACGACGACTATGACGACGAGGATGACAACAATGTATTACAAACTCCTGGGTCCTCCATAAATTATCGCAGCCACCGCGGGCGTCACCGTCGTCGCCAGCGGTGGACGCCAACGACGACCGACACGGACTAGTAACAAACAAAGCAATATACGCGTATTCTGTCTATGCGGCCCGGTTTCCGGTGATTTTCTAATTATTATTCAACGCTGAACACCAAAGGGTCGTTCTTTGGTTATTGTTGTAAGTCTGCCACCGCCCGGAAAATAAACTCTCTGTGGGACTAGACAATAGAGGACGTCCAAGTCTGTGACTACCGCTTTTTCTTTTTTGGCGTTTGGGTCGTACAGTGATGGCGTTGGAGTATAAAGTGTATACTATATAGAATAAGGGTTTGTCTAAGCTCTTAAGCACGTGGCTCAGAATTCTCTGGACCACGGTAAGACACGAGTAGGAGTCTCTGAGCGGTTTTGTGTTTGAGCCATGTGACAAGGATGAGGTCAGAAAAGAGAAAGATATTGTTTGTTTGTATGTAAATGTGTGTATGTGTATTTATGTGTGTGTGTGTATGTGTGTGTATGTGTGTGTTGTTTGCGCAAACTTCGTATCGGTGTCAAGGTACAATCTCAAAGAAGGGATGAGTATACAGGGTCCGAACAACGTGAAAGACGGCTAACCTTACTGCATCCGTGTTTTCTCATATCACCTTATTATGCCATCGACTTACACAGGCGCAAAATCCGTATTACAAGACTTATCCGAAATTGTTTAACTAACTAATAACAAAATATATTATGCAGAGTTTGATTCCGCCTCGCGTATTATTATGCATCCTTGTATAATTGTGTACTAGTGTACCCTTGTATTCTATACAGATGATACAATATTTTATAGTTTGTTTTTAGAAAGTATAAGTTTGTTCGTATGCGTGTGATTGTGTTTGTGTCTGTTATATATTTCAAATAAATCCGTAAACTTTAAAAGCTGATTTTGTACCCCAAGAGGTCAAATTTTTCGGGTGGTATTTGGATTCGGATTAACTGGAATCTAAACCAAATTATAAACTATTTATGACAAAAGGTAGGTACCAAATTCAAGAAGCCGAGTATACAAATTTAGTAAAGTCATTGTAATACTATTACTAACAAGTAATAAATCCTACTGGATTTTCGAATACCCATTGTAGCTCTCTATGTAATGAATGTAAATAAAAATGCATTTATCATATCTTTTTTTTTGATACTTCCATTATTCAGAAGTCGGGAATTATATGTTTTCTATATCAATAAGATAATTAAATCGAAAAGTAAGAGTTATGATTTCTTAAACCTAACATAATCTCTTTATGCGAGCATCAAAATTTGAGTTGTGCAAGGCTTATTTCTAAAAATAATCTCGTCAAAACTTTGATGGAATGAGAAACTTTCAATATGAAAACATCAGATAGAAAAACGTCAAACGCATAACTTTATTAATCTTATTCAGCAGATAATATTTTTTCTACCTCAAAAAAAAAAAAAAAGTTCCCATAAAACTATGTGAAATAAATGTCTTATAAGTATATTTATATTTTTGTTACCAAAACACGTCATGCATAATTTTGAATTTACAATTAATGTTTTATGGGTTTCATTCATAAAGATATACTTATTTTTATTTTTGTCAAAAAATGCTAATTTTATAATTGTTTTCAAACACTACAGATAGATAAATTTCAAAATACAGCGTAATAAATATAATAATACTGAACTTAATTATTTCGATTTTATAAACTACCATAAGTATATTTGTTTTTTTTTTTTTTATTAATTTATTCATTCATAAAATAAGAATAAATTATATAATTTGCTTCAAATATAAGTATTTTGCTTTATTTTTTTAAGCCAATATATTATAAATACGTATATTCATATATATATATATATGTGTGTGTGTGCAGAGGAGATGTGATTGACCGAGTGAAGTGGAGGTGTAGGACAAGGGTGGCCGACCCCAAATAGTTGGGAGGAAGGCGAGGCAGAAGAAGAAGAAGAAGAAGAAGATATATCTATATATCAATTGAATTCAATCGCCGATGAATTTTGTTATCCAAAGCATATTTAAAGTAAACTAATACAAATGCATAAATGTTAAAAAATTGTCATAAAATCCATGTAATAATAGAATACTAAGCACGCACTAATATTCCACCCAAATAATTTTAATTTATTTTTGATGAATTAATTTTCAAAAATTTATCCATATCGAAAACGATTCGAGACAATCACGAAGTCTGATTTTTGAAAATTCTCTGATGTATATGGAACATATCAATAAAATTTATTGAAAACACGTAATAACCAAGTTACTGTCCATTGAAAGACAGGAATATTATGATATTATACTTCCATATTAATTCATAAAACTATAGTAATAAACAGACGTAGTAGTAATCACGTAGAGGACAATTCTCTTATTTTCCAAACCGCTGCATCGCCCAAATGGATAACTTTATGTTTCCTTAATTTCATAAACTCAGTTACCTCTCTCCTCTAAAGATTTTGCTAATCTAACCTGACCCTCGATATGATGAAATGATACATTTAAACCGTAATACATCCATGCATAACAATCTCATTAAGTATATTAGACTAACTATGAATTATTATTGCAGGTACTGGTTTGTGAAAGATTAAAATTTGTTAAACTATTATTGTGGCGTGAAATCATGCTAAATAATGATTAAAATAAATTTATAAAAATTATGGTAAGTAAATATTACCAAGACAGTATTTTAAATGTATAATACGGGTAGATTTTTAAAAAAAACTCCTGTAGATAAATTACTCTTTAATACCATGTAGCGTAAATCCGTAGTTGAACTTTATTCAAAACGTAAAAACGTTGACACAATACGTACGCGTTTTTATAAGCTTTTGGTTTAAGAAAAAAATATGCAGTTAAAGTCAAAGACAAACCAGAACTGAGCCGTGAAAATTAATGTACTTAATGATTGGGATACCAATATCGTTATTCTTTTATAATAAAAACATGTTCATTAACATCACTGCATTGCTCTGTAAGAAATCAAAATTAATCGTTCGAGATCTAATACTACAGTACGATGGCATAACTTAAAATAGTAGTAGAATTAAAAAAAAATACACAACTATACTCAGCATGGTAATGCGAACGTATACAACTACGGCGTAGTGCACACACGATCTCAAATCAGCATAACATGATGTCGATTTGTTGATCATACAATTATGTACACTTTTTCTCCTTCCTATTCAGTAAAAACTTTTTTTTTTCTCATTATAATCGTTTACCATATAACGATAATTGGCGTAGTTTTGGTAAACAATTAGAACGGAACATGTGCACAATACTTTCCGGTGTATTTTCTGTTAGAAACATATAGTAATATTCTGCATTATCTTTCATAACTTAAACGATGTCAATTAAAAAAACCAAAAGTATGTATACATAAACATACATAAACATAACGTTAGAGAAAATATTACAATAAATCTAAGAATATTATGTCCGCATAAATTTCGTTTGATTTTTAAACATAAGTCATAGAAAACCACGTATTCCCAATAAAATTATACCTACTTTTTTAATTTATTTTGTCCCACGTCAAAGAGTAAATTGTACAATGCTGAATTTGAAAAATGTTAATTCAAACAGTAACTGCATATTATTTTTTAAATGTATGGTATTTAATCAAAACGCATAAATGTGTTTTGTATAATATTTATTTTCCTGATTCTTAATAAAATTACACAATAATATAATATGTTGGCGTATGTAAATTGTGTAAATAATAATAATAATAAGTTTATTATTTACATCAACTTTTCAACTAGACATTTTAATGTTTATTATTTCGCCTATTTAGGATCAAAATCAATAAACTATTGACTGTTGATTTATAGATTTTAATTTTGTTCAAAGAACAGTGCACCAACCATTTCTAAAATAGAAGGCCAAACACGTCAAATGTGTCACATCACACAAAATTAAGAAGCAATGCCTAAGGTCATCATTGTCGTCGTGCATCATGTTCGTCGATGATAAATGAGACGACTAGAAAATGAAAAATAAAGCACTGTCACAGAAGCCTACAATATTTTTTTATATCTGTACATTTTATGAATAAATAAAAACATAACTATTCGTGAGTGGGGCTGATAAAATTCCAAGTACAATATGCACATATTTCGTACACAATGATAGTACAACCGTGCAAAACGTTTACACAAATTGCTCATGTTTGATAGCTTTTGGTCTTGTGTCGCACCATAATGTGAGCACTCAATACATTATTTATCCGTGCGCGAATACGTATTTGTCGAATCAGGCTTGTTGGACGAAAAATGATTTCAGTCGGATACATGTAAAACAAGTGTTGTGTACTTAAGCATTACAGGAAGAACGGTAAAAGAGCGGAGAACCTAGTCGTGCGCCACCAAGAATCGCGTTGCATTAAACACATTAAAATGTACGCCGTACAGTTGTTTAAAATCGTAAATTCAATAGTTATATTATGTTCACCGAGAGAACGTTTCCGAATTCAGATAATTTATTTAAAAATATGGCACTCGAAGAACACGAATATAATGCACACGCTTTCTCGTTCGCAGATACATACATACATACATACATACATACATACATACATACATACATACATACATACATACAGATATATATATATATATATATATATATATATATATATATACACTTATATATTATATTATGTACGAGAAAGGCAGTAAAAGAAATACGCATGAGACGTGTACTTATGCAAAACAGTCGGGAAAACCACGCGAATCCGGCTTTGTCGTTTTTCTAGAGTCGAAACGCCGCTGCTGCGACCGCCACTGTATTGATTGTCGCGATGCGATCGGAAACCGGAGGCAAGTAATACCTTGATAATAATATTCCATACGCAACACGATACCGTATGAATTGCACACAACTGTAATTGAGCAATAATCATCTATGTACGAAACGATACTGCAATGGAACCATTGCGGCAGGCCACCGTAAATTTCAAAAATCCTCATACTAAAAGAAAATCGCTAAAAAACAGTTTTATAATCTATACAAGGCTACAGGTACATGTTAATAACTGTTTATGTGTGTATACATTTAATGTGTTCTTTGCTTTTCTTTCGATCTGTCGGAGTCACATCATTTATTTATACGGTCGATTACCATCGCTGTTCACCGTTTTAATATGCCACAGTCTACCGTCGCACGCTGTGTCGTACCCCCAATAACCGTCCATACGCATGAAGCTTAATATTATTATTATGTAATAAAGGCGGTGAAAAAAACTTGAAATCATATCGTAAAGTTACAGCTGATGCGAAAGAGGAGGATCCCGAATAAAGTTCAGGATTTTTCGAATAATGTACTTTAGGATGTTGCTATTCGACTATATAAGACGTTAAAAAACGAAAATCCTTTTAAGGTTCTTATTGAACTCGTCGTAATATATTAATGTTTTTTTTTTTTTTTTCATTCAGGAATGTCTAATCCTACGTATTGAATTTGATTTTTTTTCATTCAAATATACAGAACGATCGTGAAATATTTGTATATGTGCTTATATTTTTCTTCTATTTTTTCGCAATTTTATGATCGCCCTTTCGCATTATACAACCATTGTAAAAATGATTATCCGAACTTCAGTATGATCAATAGTTTTTTATGTTTTTAGTAAAATAATACGAAAAAAAATTTTGAACACCAATAAATCTCAAAACAATTTCTAGTTTACCCTGTACGGTATCTTTTTATCGTATACGATGTACGTACAATTATTACCATCATGCCCACAACATGTTTATGACGTCATACATATTTGTGTGAAGTGACAATTAATTCTTTTATTTTTAAGGTTACCCACTCATTAGTCTTATCTATTATTATTTCTATGTAACTTTTAAATTATTTTTAGATGGATTTTTACAGGCACACATACACTCGGAACAAATATTAATTAATAATTATTATGATAGCAGCGTGTGTACATCGCAGTGATAACAATGATAATATGTCAATGATAATAATAGTAAATTAACAAAACATTTTATATATAAAATTGTCCTTGTTTCCTTAAGTTAAATATACGGTGCAGTACGCGCGTATAAGACGCACACAGAGGATCAAAACTCTTTTAACTTTCTTAAGGAACAACTACCGTGCGCATTACGTTTTTAATACACTATTATAAAATTGAGCTGAGACGCTTCAGGATTTTTGGGGATTCATAACGGTACTACGATTCCTTAAATATTTATTCGGTTCAACGACAATCAATCACGACGTACCATCTATTAAAAACGTCTTTGATATTCAAAAAAATATCGTCTATCTCGTGAAATGCGTATTATACTTAACAGTAATATTACACCGGGACCCGAAATCATATTAAGTGAACACAATTTGTATGCTTCGAAAAGTAATAAGCGTGTACGATGAGATATCCAAGTGTTTAATAAAATCCTATTTGTCTGAGACCCAAAAACACTTAGATACTTGTTTCTCTGAACAAACATTGTAAAATCGGTTCGTGCTGAGTACGGAGACAAATGCATATCGTTTCAACGATATTTTAAATAAATTTGCACTATCGGCCAAGGTTTCGGATGGATCCCATTCACATGGCATAATACGATGTACTGTAAACGCAGGACGACAAGTGTAACAGAACAATAATAAATATAATAACGAACCCGCAGGTTTGAATAGATTTCGGATCGAACCCGATCGGATTTCGAGAAGTATGGGAAGAGGTACCAAAACGGCGGAATGCCGGCTAAATGTTTTTACATAAGGGCATCGGCTGGCTGCGGGTCGATAATCCGATGCGTACAGCGTCACGAACACGCGCGCGCTCGCGCATATTATTATACATACGTATGCACCGATAAATCTTATTTATGTTTGCGAGATCCGGAGCTAAAGAAAGTGCTTTCGGGTGTATATGTTGCACTGAATCATTGTGTCGACGGCTACGTACGGACTATGTGCTGGCACAATAGGATGGGAACGGAACGTTCGTCTGTCGCGCAGTGTCCGACGGCGGTAACTTCTCTGGAATAATTGCACACGGACTATAACGCGACTCGTGTGTCACTTGTGATGTGATATAATGCGTGGTCGGGTTATCTCGCTACGACGATATTTTAACCGTTTTTATTTGTGCGAGATGCACATATTTTGTTTGAAAAAAAAATAATCTTATCCTTCGAGTCGCATTTGCTTCGCGGGTCGAAAAATGTTTGCCGATCCACCCCCGATAGCACGATACGTATTAGACGACGGAGCAAATGTCATTTTTGGATCGGAGGCGGACTGGGACGGACGTCAGCTGTTGTTGCAACAATTAGTGGTGTAACAACAGGGAGGGGGGAGATAAATCTTTTCTCCCAAGAATGAAAAAAAAACCCATTTTGAAATATAATACCGTTAGAATAAGAAAATCATATATATTTTAACATGTTTGTCAATTACGATAAAATCACAAAAACCCATTTGTTTTTCGTCCGAGGAGGTATAAAAATAGATGATATTGATATTGACATAAGACCAATACCTAATAAATACCTTTATAATTCAATTCCCCTCCCCACCCATAAAACATATCTTCAATGGCATTAACCATGAAGTGCATTCGTGGTAAGTCAGTTACACGTATCATCGCGAAACACGACATATGCCACTGGTCGCGATTAGTAACCGTGATCTTTACCGTGTAATCCTGAGTATACATTCAAACCTGCACGTGTTATAACCGTATTACAATAAATCCGTTTGGCGGGCGATAAATATTTATGCGCGAAGACAATGCACATATACCCCATGGAAACTATAAGGTGTCTATACGCGCTTTCGCAACGGCTATAGTCCGATGAAACTTATAACCGTTCACGATTTATCGTTTAACGATGAAATCTGACAATAGTGGTATACCATCATCATATTATTATGAACGTTAGTAGTGGTGCGAAGGAGTTTATATTTGAATCACGTGATTGACGAAAAATTGGGGGTGAGTTGTATTATTTATCTGTATTTTCTGTTTAGTACTTTCATTGTGTTCTGCGTAGTGGTGTAATTTCAGGTTTTTCTAGATTAGAGTAGTCGACACTAACGCACTTATTAAACTGTTGACTCGACGGATCACTTTACTAGAAAACTGATTAATGTGGAGGGAGGAGGACGTCAAACCAGTCCAAAAATATAATTATTTGTACTTAGTACATAATAAATAGGTGCCCGTATACTACACGTTGCATTATTCTGATTTACATGCCAATAGCTTTATAAAATACGTATTTATATTTTGATGTACCGTTTTTGAAATAGTTAAGCTCTAGACTGTTACAAATGCTTAAGTTTCTCCTCCTCCTAAAATAATACAACTAGTTCTGCAGTAATGCAACTGTGCCACATATATATGTAGAACACAATAATTAGTATAAAATAATATAACGGTGTTGCCGTTTAAAATTTTGTAGTGCAAATGATTTTGGTGGGCGAGTGGGTTACCAGAGTTAAAATATTTAACTGGAACTACTGATAGGTGTTCTTGTTTGAGCGAGTTTTTCAAGGAAAATCTGCAACAATTCCTGTCCTTGGCAAAATCAACTATTTAATGAGAGCTATTGAAATCTGTTACATCGCAAACAAGTGAACATGCGTCACGTTAAGTGCTATGATTTACGTGATAACAATGTTATTGTAAATGCATTAAGTATGTTAAAAGAAATCATTCGAGATGAAAATATCACGTGTTGAATTTTTAATTTTACTAATGCAACATTCTATGATTGCTGCTTTAATTAATTATACACACACACACACACACACACACACATACACATACACACATACATAATATTATTTTATACAAGATGTTCCACTAGGTTTTATCAAATATAAATCATCCCACAGCATCGAGTGACTTATAAGACGATGTTGTAGTCAACTTATAAAGTATACAATTTTCAAATATTCAATTTATTTAGGATCGAAACCAATATGTTTTAACGTCTACACTGTACGAAATATAATTGTACAATGATGTAGTATATGTATGATTGTGGCGTAAAACCTTTAATCGTACCTTGGTTATCGGCCGAAACTCAAAAATATTATCAGTCATTGCTTAAGCGGTCGGTAAAATGTTATGTTAATCTACATTATACTATAGCCACTTATAATGCTTTTGTTTTTAATTTTAAAATACAACTTATCACAATTCCATACAATTTAACGCGATGAAAAATCCATAAACAGATAAAAAAAATGTACTTGTATATCATATATATTAAACAATATTAAATATTATAGACCCTGCACTCCCGTAACTTTTATTAATGTTCTATAAAAAAAATGAAAAATAATTTATCATACTATTTTTAATACATTTCTTAATTTTTATTTATGAAAGTCTAGACAAGGGTCGACCATTCACTAACCGTGCTCCGTATATGTAAAATAAATTAATATAAGACGTTAATATGTATTGGAGAAATAACACTAAAAATAATGAGCTATTCGTAAATTCTGGCATATTTAAAACTAATATTATTATAATACACACTATTATTATTATTATTATTATTATTATTATTACACATTATTATTATCATATTAATGATATTTCTATTAAGTGTTTGAACTCGGAATACAATTTGGATGGAAAATTTATAATTTTGTTACTCCCTATAAAATACTACATAAAACTCTCCCTTTACTCACCTAAAATTATACAACGTACTTAGCGTCAATAAAATTTAAAATCTGATCAACATTTATGATTGTATTTCTATAGATAATAAGACAATAAAATAACAACGAAGGGTTTTTATTAACATACTTTTTTTCCTTGTATAACAGCCATTGAACATTGTCTCGATTTAATCGCTGCACACCGTTAGACAAACAATAGTTTGTAAAATAATATTTTTTAAATTATCGTAAATTCACGCGTATATTTAAATGTATCTAAAGTCGTATATATAACAACGTGTCATCGATATATAATCGTTTTATAACTATAATTCATTTGGCTTACAGTGTTATATTATAATATTATATATTAATATTATCTGATTAACAAAATAGAATTATAGTTATGTTAATACAGACAATTATTAATGTAAGATAAAATATTATCTATCTTTAATTTGCATATTGTATGCGTTTATTTATTAATTATCATTTTTTTTTTTTATCTGCATGTATATTATTAGCAAAAATATGTTGTCCGTTTCAGTTCTCGTTCATTCTCGATTATATTTATTCATAGACATTTACAGTAACTACTTGATAGAACATTACTCGACGCCCCCTTCAATCAAGCCGTCAAGCTCTGTAAATGTGTATATATATATATATATTACTTAATGTATTCTCAATACAGATTGCAAATATTTGTCTTCCTAAAAAAAAAATATATAAGACATTTGCTATGTAATCGTCTATATGCAGCCTACCACATTACGCGTGTTATTCGCTGGGCGTCTTAACGTGATATAAGTATTTGAATTATTTTGAATTGATTTGAATATAATTTGGGTAAAACCGAACGCCAAAAATATAGATTTGATACTCTGATTTTTTTACCACCACGATTCGAACTCCGTGTTTCATGGAATAATATTTCAAAATGAAAGTATTCGATGAATATATTGTCAATATCTGTTGAATCAAGCCGCGTGTCCTTTGAAAGTTAATTGCCTGTGAAATGACATGTTGGAATAGGGTAGATATTTTCTCGCCCAACTGTCTACGTATTCTTAACTACATAAACATGCTTATGATACATTGTGTGTAACTATATCGATTTTGAATTGGTTGTCTTTTTTGTCTATTACATCCCATAAGTATTTCTACTATTTATATTAAACACATAGATGTTTATCCATATCCGTACCCGTACACTTATTTGGATCAAATTATATAACAAGCAAAACTTCGATGAAAATCACTTTCAGCCGGCGAACGAGTCACGGTTCTTCAATAAATTCGGAAAACTCGTAGAAAAATAAAAATAAACAAAAACGAAACCATTCATAAATTTTAAATCATCCGTGTTTTCTATATACACTAAACATTTTAAGACCTAAACCTACAAAGAATTCATATTATTGTTTCGTACGAAACAACACGCTAATCGATTTGGTACACATATATTACACATACAACACGTGCGATCACCGTAATAGTAGTACCTATATAAATATTATTTTCTAACCGTTCGTGTGTCGATAGTACACGTCGAGGGTAACATAAAATGTTCAATGCTCTTTTACAGGACTATGATCAAAATGCGTGTATTCGAACAATTTATTTAGGTAGATAATGGGTTGGATTAATGTGCAGATCATCTTCACGCGGGCCTCATTATTTATATTATTAATTTTTGGTCTGAAACCGCAATTTTTTTCTCAGGACAAGAAAATGCTAACAGTTATTTCATTCACATATTTCCCAAGCCGAAAATTATCATCTGGGTAGATATTATTATAACCGCGGTGCCTTAACAGATCATGGACTTCTTTCTAACGAAAATTAATAATAAAATGGCATAATTATTACGTATATTTATTTTTCGTATATTAAAAGTCGAAAACAATGAAAAATTGTTCCCTCTCCATGTAACCTGTATGTATGTGTAAATACGAAACATCGAGTGATATCGGGAATAATCCTCTTCATTCCTCCTCCCCTCCCCCCAATTACTACGTAGCCACATCAGTTTGATACGATAATTTACCCAAGCTGCAATAAATACTTCAAAGAACCAAAAAACCTTAGGGTAACACTAATAGTGTTATAATACATAACACAATAATATGTGCGCCATTTACATGGGAACGCAATATTTCGACGATCAACTCGATGCGTGCAAGCGAGAAAATCTACAGAAGCTTCTTAAGCGCAGATCTACTTATAATATAATTTTATGTATAACGTATATATTATAATAAAATATAAGAAATGTCAATCATTCACTCCGCGGGTAATTTTTCAAAAATTCAGTCTTACGTTTCTAGTATTTATTGTGTTTTCGAACGTGACAAAATTTCAACAATACGTGTAGTAGAATCATAATACATAAATTCAAAATATATATTTATAGTATACAATATGAATATATAATTACATGCTAACATGATATTATACAGTTAAATATAAAACAAATGTGTATGTACCCTATTGTGTACGTTGGTCAAAACAACTGTATAAACAATGATAAAAGAAAAAAAGAAAAAGAAAAAAGAATAGTGGTAAATAAATTAAAGCAATACTAATTGAAAAAATACTACTTACGTTTCTATCGTAGTGGATATTTGCTTCGTTCACGCGGTATTTATTTTACTTATATTTCGATGGATGGCACTAATCAATCGAGTAACTATAATATGTAAAATACGTACTGTATTAAAAAATATATTATTTACTATGCGTTACTTTAGGTCAACTACGGTCTATGCGATATTTAAATATCATATACATACACATACATATACAATATACATAAATATATTTTTATATATACATATACATGTATGTATACATACGAAGGGCAAAACAACATTAAGTACTAAAAAGTAGTAAAAATTATGCGTATTACAATAATGTTCAACGGATCGTTATTGCATTAATCTAAATATACGAGTGTGCGTTATTTATTTACTATAAGACTATAACATACGTTGTAAATGTATAAATCTATTCGCTGTGACCGGAGAGACACGGCTACACGGTTATCACGGTTTAGCATACAAATGTGTTGTGATTGTTATGTGTAAATTGTACGTGAAATTCGTTCACAGGACAAAAACAACGTTTTTTGTGTGGATTCGTTGAAGTTGATTGAAAACGGTAATCGAAACTAGTGTTACTCTATCGATTGATTTGGGTATTTAAAAAAAAAAAAATTAACTATACAACGATACATACACATACACAATATACGTATATATATATATCTATATATTCACATATATATGTATATGTATATATGTGTAAATAAATTATGTATAAATATATGTGCGAGTGTGTGTATGTGTGTGTGTGTGCGTACGCGGGCGCGCGCGTTTGTGTGTGTATGTGTGTGTGTGTGTGTGTGTGTGTGTGTGTGTGTGTGTGTATATTTGTAGAGCTGCACCGACGCTACCGGTTGTGTGTGTTCTACTGCTAAAATGCTGCTGGCCGACTGGGGATCACTCCAGTGTACGCGCGCCTCGACCCTTTCAATTGCCCGTGACCGGCGGCGTACCACGGTTGAAAGTTTTGCCGACAGGCAGCGCCACCGTACGATCAACAGCCCGAGTCTGTGCCGGGCCCGACGTGCGTGCACGAACCACCGCCGCCTGCGCTTTGCTCTACGAGCTTCCCCCCCTCCCGTACATCCCCTATACCAGTCAGCCACCCTCCACTGACCCTTTACCCCACCATGCCCTCCACGTCCTTCTGCCTGGTCCCTTTCCGTACCCTGAGCTTCATTTGGTGCGCACGCACGCGACCACGGCACGCACACCGAAATGTATAGAGAGAATGAGAGAGAGAGAGAAAGAGAGGAAAACCTAGACCGTATATTACATATGGAAGGTACGCGTGGCCATCCGCAAACAGATAGTAACGAATTCATAGTGAAATTACACGAACAATTTTTAAGTTCCAAATGGTTCATGACGACTGATTAGCAATATAAATATGTAATACCTTTGTACGATACCAGTATACGTACAGTTAGTCACGTGATTGAATGACATTTTTTATTCTTTATTTTTTTTATGTTCTTTGTCAAAAAGCTGTCCGTTGGCGATTTTGTAAACTCGTAATATTTTACGGGTATCGAACAATTCAACATAATAATAACTATAATCGCGCATGAGTTTCAATAAAAAAAAATAAAAAAAAATTCATTTAAAACATTTGTGTTTATAACTGTATTTTTGAATAGTTCTCGAAACAAGTCCAAGACTTCCTCCTTTTACCTATAAAACGTACACGCCCATAAAACATACATTCACATTAAACATTTACATATATCTACATCGAGGAGGGGGGGAAGTAATCCGCTCCGGCACCTCCTTCGGAAATCTTTAATTAAGCCACGTCAAAATGTACACGTCACATACATAATGTATTATTTACAGGGCCGTGTTCTTTCATCCGTGACTTCTGTGGAACCTACGGGTGACTCCACGATTCGGTCACGCCCCTGTTGTATCCTGTTGCATTCTGTTTCACTGGAAAATTGCGTAAGCTTTTCCTCTAATTTTGATCCTCTCTCCCTTCGATTCTCGTGCGCATAATTGTATTACAATTACACCCTTTGTATGTACTGCTGCGAAATATGATCGCGACGAAGAATGAGAAGAAAAGCGAGTGAAAAAAGTCAAGAGGCATTTTCGATTTTAAACGCGAGCGTCAGGGGTGAGGCAAGATCAGTCCAAGCCACGTTCACATCAAGCCCGAATCCAGAAGGATCGCATATAGTGTCCAGATAATGTGTTAATCGTCATACGGGACCGCTAAATGATTACACTTGAGAGGAAAGTCGCGTGAACTGCTCATTACTCATATCTTCAATGGTGTGCTAACGGTTTAGACCCATTTCAGGTACCATCGTCAGAGTGTCAGTGTTGTGAATTTAATGTTATTACCTTACTTATAGGATAAAATAAATTACTGATGCTCAGAAAACTTTAACAAGATGTAAATGTATGGTCAACAATTTATTTTCCACTAAATAGAAATAAGAATCAATGATAAATCGCCGTCGTTAAAGAAAAAGCAATAGTATTTCAGACAAAAATCGCAAAAATTTAGAAACGAGCGCAAACCGTAGACAAAGAAGAACGTAATGCGTGTATGCGTGTAAAGTAAAAATACGACTCCGTATATTATTTCTGATAATATAGACGAATCGGATTCCGATGAGTAAGACGATAGAGAAAGAAAAGAGGTAAGCATTTGGTGCGCGCAACTGTGACAGTAGATAACAAGATCGGTGTCAATAGTGTGTAAATATTGGTCAGATACGAGTAAAGCAGATTAAGTATTGTGTCCAGAACAGCGACACTACGACATCATAATAATAATCATAATAATCTGATGATAGAAAGTCTGAAACATCATCTAAACGTTACTGAATAATATTTAATATTATGTGCCTATTATATACCCGAAAAAGTAAATATTATTACTATGTCCAGTTTTGAAAGTGTTGACCAGTTCGTGCGGCGCTGCGAACACTATTCGTTTAACTATTAACTATTCGTACGCTACTTACGAAAATTGAATGCGTCCTTACTTCAACAGTGAACGATGCCAATAAATAAATAACGCGATCTAGTTTATAGAACACCACAAGTTCATGACGATTCTAAGCCACTTAAGCAAGTATTTGAGCAACTCGCTAACTTTGATTTACTGTCCGCCGTTCGATACACGCTCTGCGGTTTCAAAAACAGCCAATAACGTAAACTCGTGATTTTCTGATTTTGTTATACACCATATGTTGTACGGATATACGTCATCCGAATTGGGTTCCGAACTTAAAACGTCCGTTATAGTTTGATAACGGATTGCTTTAGGAATCTTTTGCTACTTTAACTGAATCGTAGATATTTTTCGACAAATATGCTACATTGCATAGTATTCTTAAAAGAATTATCCACAACTAAATATACATTGTTTCATGAAAAATTTGTTTTTCGAATTAATATTTTGAATGTAATATTGTTATAACTAAGTGAAAAAACTATTCCGAAAAAATAAAAACCACTGTTTACTTGGTATTTTTTAATTCTGTACGTCGCGACGTCATCGTCCACTCGGTATTATAATTATAATTTTATTATTATTATTTATTTATTTATTTTTTAATCGTTTTCTGCACGCGATCATTACATATTGAAGTGATCAGATGATGAGGCATATGCAGCATACAACTGTATATATAAGTAGAATCTTTTAGAGATGATAATAGTTTAACTGCATCCGAATTGTATCCAAAAATAATATTAGTTTAAAATGTTGTACAAAATGAGTCCGGGTGAATAAAATATTTCGTCCGAATTGGATCCAAACGTGTAAATATATATATTATATTATATATAATATACCGTATTAGTAATTAATATACATTATTAATAATATAAATAATAATAATAATAATAATATACATTATTAATAATACACTGATTATTTTAATTTCAATCCATTTATGAACTTATTAACTGATTAACATTAGTGAGGCACGCTGGGTAATTGGTAACCGGCCAAAAAAGCGAAAAAAAAATAGTGAATGGAAAAATAGCGAATTAAAAATATCGAAAATAAAAATAAGGAAACTAAATTATAGCGAAAAATAATATATCGAATGTTTAGGGGAAAACTTTTGTTTTTATAGTAAATATTAAACAGTGAATAGGGAAAAACTGTAGATAATATAATCTTTATTAGTCTATCATTATTATTGTGACTCAAGGTAATATCCGTTATCGTTTTTATCGTGAATAGTCTACATCGTATACCTTTTATACTATATGGACATCAAATAGTTTTGTGCAACGTTCGACTTCATGACAATCGTTGACTAAGTGTTGTGCTTATATTATTTTATTTCTCGTAATTTATTTGAACTGTATTTTTTAAATTTGATTTTTGAATTATGGAATTTATTTAATCTAATAAAAATAAACTTTTACTCGTGTATAATAGTTATACTTATAGAATGGAAAAAATGTACAATGAATCGAAGTATTGGAAATGTATAGATATGCAATGTAGTGGTCGATTAACAACTACAAGTGATGATAAAATTAAAAATGAGCCTTCAGAGCATAACCACGTTCCAGACATATGCAAGTTAGAAGTAAAAAAAGAAGTCGAAAGAATGAAATCCCAAGCACTGACGTCACAAGATAACCCTCAACAAATAATCGCTTCATGATTTTATATTATATATAAATATATATTAATATTTTTTCGCTATTTTTGATTTCGTAACTATATAAACTTTGCTTTTATTTTTTTCGCTATTTTGGTTTCGCTATTTTTCTTTTCGCCTTTATTTTACCCATATTATAGACTATAATCTGGGTAATTATTTACCTCAGTCTGATTTTAATTTGCTATAAATTATTTATTGGATTTTCTACATTCACATGTACCATGCTATCTTAGAGTAACTATCCTATAATTTCAAAAATGAAACAATCGAGATGTAATTAACATCAGTAAGTGAGTAAATGTGTACTAATGCTGTCCTTTTCGTAGTTCACCAAAAATTTAAATAATGAAGAAAGTACAAATTATGTATTTTATTATGTATACACAAAAATTTATTAGTTTTTTATTCTTAATTAAATGATATTTGCATATTAATAATGAATAATTAACAATTAAAAGTAATATTTTATGATTTACAATTCAATATTTTACAAAATATAGACGAAAAAAAATTAAAATTAAAAAATAAATAAATATTATTTGAACGAAAATAATTATCCCGCACTCGCAATGGTCTGATATATAACTACACGCGTTACTAAAGGTTAACAACTAGGCGACAAACGATTGTAAATCACGAAAATATAAAACAGTTAACATTAATTAACATTAGAAAAAAAAACATTTTTTACCATACCTGTAATAATAGATGGTATTAGACAGCCCTGTAAGTCTGTAAGAATGGGAAAACAATGTTTTTATTCTAGTACCCAACTAGTACAGTATTCATTTTTACACGAGACTCAACTAAAACGTGCCGGACAGTTTTTTGATGGAGGTCAGAAATTAATTAACCCACGCCGACCCACTTTAAACTATTTTTCTTTTCTTTCACGTGTACATGTACATTTACACACACCATGCGCACGTGTTAATGCACTTAATTATACTCGTGCTGATCGCGCGTGCACACAATCATACAATATCACAATAATTGTCATTCGTCGGATTCACTCGCGAGCAAACAACGAACGGAAAAATTTCTCGATCCGTTCATTTATCATTGCTAAACATTATATGTTTATGGTAATATGGCCATGGTAATTTTTATGGTTTTAGTTGATAAAACGAAACCCAGTACGTTCCAGATCATGAGCGATAGATAAGAGATTTATGTTCTACTAATGGGACGTGACAGAGGTTTAAGCGAAGGTGTAGGGTATTTGGCCCGGACCACCTGGACAATCGATTTGGTTATCACGAGAAATACATAATAAATTCATAGTCCAGATCAGTGATTGCGTGTCGGGATAGAAAAATTGAACAAAATTTTCAAATATTTAAAATTTAAAAAAAATAAATATTTTTTATGTAATAATCACCATAATAGTAATTGGGTTTACGTAATTTTAAAAATAAAACGTTTCGACTAATTTCTATCAACAGTGCCTGTGCAACGGCAATATATTTATACAATAATATTTTATTTAAATTTTTATCTTATCCTACACAGTTGCCGCAATTCCGTTACTGCATAATCGGTCGAAGCACACTGAATTGTGTCTCATTATTAATGATGAAAGTGTGACAGAGTAAACGGAGTACATTGCAGTGTATTACCAAAATTATATGCACCAAAAATACATGTCTCGGAGCCATACTTTCGTAAATTAGTTGCTTTCCGACCACGGACATTGAATAATACTGTTGTATCATCACATAAAATATAAATGATACCTAACACCTAATTTAATTTAATTATTCTTATAAAATTAATACATTGTCAGCAAACGCACACATACACATACCATCTTCAGGAAATGCTAACCAGTTAGATGGCAATAGAATAAAACACCCCCGGAAAGACGTGATGACTGTTCGTTCTATTTATTGTCTTCGATATGAAGGACGGAACGCAGCCCGACTTCATTCACCGTCATTCTTTTTTTTTGTACTAATAATATTTTTCGATGTCTTTAATTAAAAGGTTTTAATTGTAATTGTAAAAGGTGTTCATGTTTAGTAATTTTTCTACTTTAAGTACTTTGTCTGAGTATATGAGAAAGTTGGTAACTTACAAAAAGGGTATTAAAACCTCAATCCAGTGCTAGATCATATTCTTTGTCAGTTTGAAGGGAGAATACAATATTGTTTAAGTGAAGATTAACTCACGCTCGAAACATCCAGTGCCAGATCTTATTCTTTGTCAGTTGTTTCGAGTGTAAAATAACTTTAGAGCCGTAAGGGAAAGTAACCCTTTTAAAGAACCTGTTTTCGACTATCCTATTAAGCAGTGCTAAATCGTCTTCTTTGTCACTTAATAAGGTAGTCGTCCGGGCCAATTATTAGATTTTTCCTTACGTGCTTGTTTGACGGTTAGAGTGTCCAACAACCGACAAATACTTTGTTTTAGTGTTGTTATACGTCAAGCCTTTGCGTGGTGTATACGACAATACGACAATACGTTTTGTTATTTTTGTAATATTAACATGTCAATCTGATAGCTTAAATACATTTGATATTGTTGTTATTGTTATAAATAAAGAAAATAAAATGCAAATTAGAAGATAAGAGGTCAACACCATGGTTATTATTGAAATATAAAGAAACAAAAGCTGTATGAATATTTCAAATATTTTGCTATACAAAATTTAATTGGCCTGCGAAAAGCGTTGAAAGAAATTAATTATACTTTTATACATGTGTTTTTTTCAGAGGAGAGAAAGAGTAGAGCATAGATGATATTCATAATATTAAAAACTTCCATACGTATAGACGCTTCAGGTACACACAATTTATTCTGAAATCGATACGAAGCGAAATATTCTGTCTCAATAACATAAAATAACCTCATATCTACCCCGTTATACTAGTATTTTGCTACTCTCTTTTCCAAAAGTTCAGCGAATTTTTGTATATATATACACATAGATACATATTATAGTTAATGTATGCAAATACTATTCTTAACTCTGTGAGAAATAATTTATTAATTTGTCAGTGTTGAAAGAAAAGTAGTTTTAAAATTATATTTAACTCTTTATAGATTTATATTTGGTATTCTCTTAGTGAGCGATATTTTATTTATTTTTACTTGCATGGACAAAAAATTATTGAAAAGTAGTTCTAAAAATATACATTTTTTTTTAGTGCTTACTAAGCACTTATTAAGATCTTAAGTACTAGATAATTGGTAAAGTCTTTTATTAAACATAAATCAATGATACTGTCGTCAAAAATTATAACCAAAATAATCTACTCCCAACCTATAGCGTAATAGTTGCTTGGACCGTACAATCATTATTATTGTTTATCAATATCAATTTATACTTGTTATCAATAATTTATAGATTGTATTTATTTATCTTAAGAATTATTCATACGTATAATTCTGTATCCCCGAGGGTGTACTCGAACACTCAATTATGGCTAACTATGATTACTCTAATAACAAATATTTTAATGCACTCCAGCCAGGTCACAGTATCCCACAGTGGCTTCCTTACTTTAAAGTATTCCATAACATCTGTGAAAGATAAACAAGGTGTTCTCCATTAAAATTTGAGATTATATATGTATCTGCCCTCCATAAGAATTCCCTGTTTGGTGAACTTGAAATTTGTTCTTCGGTAAGTTGAATACATGCCGCATTTATTTTATCTTTCAAATTCATAAGACTTGTAGATAGATCTGCATAAACAATTCTAACAATTATTCTGTTTATTTATAATCCCATTATTGGTAAATTTAGAATCATCTGCCCACATAATGTAATTTAAAATAATAGGATTGTCTTCTAATTGAGAAATCAACCAATAAATAAACATAATTCTACGTTCAGCATAATCTTGACGTAAGTGTTGAAATAAATCAAGTTTGTCTGGATGCATTTTATGTTTTTTTTTTTTTTAATATTTTTTGAACGGCATTATAATAAATGCCTATTTCAAAGCTGACATGACGCGTACTAATTCTAGGATTTGATCTTACGTATGCTAACACTTAAAGCTCAATATTTTCATATAATGCATTGGTTCATTTAGTTTCATTGGTTGACAATACATTTTGTATTAGACCTATTAATAAACTTATGAGATGTACGAAGAAAAATATTGACACAAACAAAATCACAGTGATGCCACCGTAAAGCAGATACGGCTCTGGTAATTGCGCTGGTCTATTTTAAATGAAGGCAATCAATTTAACGTATCTAAATTACTTTCGATTCAGATAACCACAGTAGCAAAATAGTTTTTTAAAAACCTATTCCTATAATTTATTGATTATTTTAAAGCATCCAATTATAAAAATACAATTTATATGTTCATAAATTTAAGACAACTTGTGATAGTTCAAAAATTAAAAAACAAACTATTTCAATTAACATCGAATTTTTAAATTAGGAAGTTAGATTGGCTATTAAAATTCATAAAAAATATAGGTCGCTAAAATAGTTATCCAAAAATAAGGGGTGTCATTTAAAAAAAATAAGTTGTTATGTGCATGCGTAAAGTTAAAATAAGTTTAATTAACTTAATAAGTGTATATATATAACCTAATAAAAAATTTTAGGCATCAAAAAAACATAATTCAAGTATTTGTTATACATGCAGAGTTATACAGTGTTTCCAACTTTCGATTACGCACTATATATACAAATATATGATATGGAGGTGATATTTGTTTGACATAGATAGAACAGATAAAATGGAAGTGTTTTGAAGGGGGTAAAAGTGGTTTGGAAAGTAGTTAAAGTTTAGGGAAGTGATCAAGATATGGAGGAATGCATTTATGATCATTCTACCTCAATTAAATAAATAATTATAACAATATGAGTATATTATCAGAATTTTGATGAATCTTATGTTTCATGATTAAAGAAAAAAAAATCTGTTATATATATAAATAATTTTAAACATATAATTTATTTTTTCAGAAGTCAAAAATGATAAAAATATCATAATAATAACAATTCAGAAACATGATTCATTATACAAAATGGACCAATTCATATTTAATTTTAATATATACAATATAGATAATATAGATGACCACTATTCACAGCAATCACTATTATTTAAAAATAAAAAATAAAAATATAAATATTATTTTAATTTTAACTTAACCAAGAAGTTAATAAATTTGATCAACTTATTTTTAAACTTGTTAAGATTTTAATGCCCAGGGATTGGAAATTATTCGTTCGTACTTCTTGGCGGTAAGAAAACACCAAACCGGACTCGAAAAATATTGGTGAAACGCTTTTGACCTCTAGCAAATATAAGAAAAATAAACTTTAACGATAACAATAGCAAATGGTTTTTTATTGAATACATCAGCGTTTAAACGCATACTCGCTACCGGTGATCGTATACAGAAAATAAAACGGTGAATGCGAAACAACGGAGAGAAAATGTAATATTATAATGGTGAGTCCCGGTTATTATTATTACTTTTGTCTCCTTGTCAACTCCCATTGCAAGATATTGCGTTTTTTCCATTTCAGGCGATATAAAATGATTTAGATTTAATCAAATGTAGAAGTTTTATCAATATTTTACAAAAACCTCTCTCTGCAGAACGTGCAATAATGTTCATGACCGTACTTGCACGTGGTAACGGTATTTGCATCACGGCTGTTATGTACACGTATCGGACGTTCTCGCAATGCTTTACTGGGCGGAAGAAGAAAATAAATACCAATCAATAAATTAATTATACGTATTTGTGCGTGGGTATTTTATTGAACGTTTTCTCATCGGCTAACTCAAAACTATGTTTACGAAAACCCTTTATCACCAGTGGAGTATGTTTAATGAGAAATACAATTTAGTAATTCATACCCGTCGTACGTGAACGCAGTGCGAAATGCGCTTGGCAGATCCTGCACTTGCAGTCAAAGGCGGTCCGATTACGCGGTCTAGGACGTTTTGGCGCGGCCGTTTTGGCGCTGGATCAGTTTGGCGCGGCCGTTTTGGCGCTGGACCGGTTTGGCGCCGCAGCTTTAAAAACTGCTGCGGGTACGCGATGTGTGAGCATATGTATAAATCGAATTAATCTTACTCAGTTATTACGACAAATTAGATAACTATACAATAACTTATAACATAAAATAATATCTTTTCATAATTCAATTAAATATATCAAAAATATATCAAATAAATCGAATTAATCTTAATCAGTTATTACGACAAATTCCGTTACTTGACTAGTTTGAAGAATATTATATAGGTAGAAAAAATCGGAAAAAAACCGGTCGTAGATTACCCCAGTTTCCTCCAAATATTTGGAATTTATATCAACGGGTTTTAAACAACCAAAATCGAACTAATAACCATGCTGAAACAGCAAACCGCCGTTTAAATGTTCAAATGGGAGTTACAAATCCTACTATTTGGTCATTCATAAATTGTCTTTGGAAAATACAATCGGGACGAGACGTTTATTATGAGCAATTAGTTACCGGGATAAGTCCAACTAAAAAAAAAAAATTTATAGACTTCGATAAAAGAATTTTAAGTATAGTTACGAGTTACTATAAAACAAATATATTATTATACTTAAGAGGCCTTGCCAATAATGTTTCTTTAAAATAACTGTAATTTATACATATTTTATACATTTTATACATTTTATACATACATATACAATATTTTTTAACAATACAATTTTTTTTTTTTTATAATTATATATTTTTTCTTAAAATGGTTTTTAATCTACAAATAGTGTTATATTATTATAGTTAATAAGATATATTCATATACAATAAAGTTATTTTCATTTATTAAGACTCATGATTTATATTTTATGCAGTGACTTGACAATGCACAATTTGTTTAAAGTTGTGTAGCGCCAAATAGGTCGGCGCCAAAAAGGTCGGCGCCAAACCGGTTCAGCGCCAAAACGACCGCGCCAAAACGGCCGCGCCAAAACGTCCGTGTCCGCCGATTACGGTCAGAGCATTTTATAGGAGAAATTATATAATATAGCTGATCAATGGCGTATGGTAGTATCTTGGGGACGGAACTTAAACCCTTCCCAAAACTAATGTGATAATATTATACTATAACGGTCAACATTTATTTCTATTATCCTTTATTTAGTTCTTCTAAATATACTTTATTATTGATATTATTATTTTCCAATGGAAATGCCCCCCCACAGGATCAAAAGTATAATAGAATCATATTACGGTTATATTTTGAACTGTTTACACCGCGAGACAAAGTGTCGGCAGCCCACGTGCGTACGTTTATATTACACGTGAGTACAAGTGACGCGCATCGCGAGTCAATCGATTAACGTTCAATACCGAACGGCGCGAAACGTGTCAATAAATATCGAATAGGGCAGGCCGTTATTAATTTATTCTCATCTCAAACAATGTGAACGCGTTCGATACCAATAATGTTATTAATATTATTGTTATTATTATTATTATCACTATTATTATTATTATTATTATTATCATTACTAAATTGGTATTACTATTGTTATTACAATATCATAGTGTCGACGAGTCGTAATTAAGCAAATAGTTGTTGGGGTGGGCGGGGTAAAAAGGAGATGGAAGGTTGCCAGGTGTGCGTGTACAAAACGCATCACTCGAGTTTTCGGTCACGGGAAGAACGCACGTTTTGTGTTATAATATAAACTCGATATCATCAAATTATTAATATCATCGATATACCCCTGGCGAGCGAATAAAAACGTACTTGATTTGACCGATGGCTCAGCCATCACGTCGCAGTACAGATGCGTTTCATCAACCCTAATTATTGACGTCCGCATTAGCATAAATGGCACAGCTAATCTCCTTCTGGCAGCCATCGTATTCAAGTACAGCATACTGTATGTTACTTCGTCATAGATTTTGGGTCCAGTCCATCAATAATTATATATGCTAGTTTTAATAATAATTTAAAGTTTTTTTTTTTTTTTTAAATTCAATATTTATTATAAAAATAATTCATAACACTCGTGCAATGTAAGCGACGTGAAAATAGAAACGATAAATATGCATTGAAATTTGTTACGGAACATTTGTAACACACACACATATGTAAAATAGTCCTTT
Organism: Sipha maydis; assembly: GCA_034509805.1. Lineage (NCBI taxonomy): Eukaryota > Metazoa > Arthropoda > Insecta > Hemiptera > Aphididae > Sipha > Sipha maydis. The sequence continues at coordinate 63,527 of JASXSY010000706.1, read as the reverse complement.
TCAGGACCAACAAACAAGAATAATAAATATCGACCAATCACCAATTAAGAAAACACTAAGAAACAACACCAAAGTACAACTTACGGTAAAGGGGATGGTATCTATGGATAGGGGATGAAAATACCAATCCTTAGACACCATTCACGACTTAATCGGGACAAGGAGAGAGAAACTACCACCGGAAACATAGACGCGACCCGCCATCGATAAAATCGCATGAACAACACATTCATTGTTTATATATCATCATCTTAGTGGTATCATTTATAACAACTTGAATTCAACTTGCATGTCAACAACATCTTCAACAAGCATCAGCGATAAACCAAAAACAGCAGTTATCACCGCTAACCTCAACAGGCATCAGCGCCAACCAAAACAGCAGTTTTCACCGCTACTCCAACAGGGTACAGCGCTCACAGGTAATCTGCCGCGAAAGCGTCGGTCATTTAAAATCCGTTCTTCGAATAACTGTCATGGAGCCGCGCCCTCACATCGCCACAATAACAATCCCGGTTGCTCACCACCACCATCCCACCATCAAAAACAAAAGAAAAACGCTCTTTTCACAGCGACAGTACCATTTAACTACCACTAGCTATGGGTAGCAACAAATCGCGTAAGCCGAAAAGTGGTATTTTCCGCTAACCATCCCCCACAGGGAACAAAAGTCCCACGACAGCATCCATCACCCCAGTCCCCTCAACCATCAAACTCCACCGACTCTGAGATCTTAGACTCCTTTTCGGATTCGAGCTCTACTTCCACGTCAACTCGAACCGATCGTTCTCTTACTCCGCAAACTTCCGTACTAACTAAAACTTTCATACCAACTACTATTTCCGTACCAACTAAAACTTCCGTACCAGCTACAACCTCCGTAACAACTTCTACTTCTGTACCACCTACAACCTCTGCCTTACCATCACTCGTCCAACTTCCGTCTAAACCACTCCGACAACCACCTATCATCCTGAGCTCCAGTTCCTGGCGCAAGATTGCGCCCACTTTTTATAAGCTTCCGACCTTAAGTCCCTCATCTTTAACAGCTAAATCCTCCTCAAACGGACAGATCACTGTTCAAACTCTCGACGTAACACATTTCTGACTAATTCAGACCACCCTTAACAACCATCAAACTGATTTCCACACTTTCAGCCTGCCTGAAGAACGCACCCTAAAGGTTAAACCCTAAGGTCGTTTTAAAGAGTATCCCCACAGAAGAACTAATCAGTGAACTCGAGTTCCTTAACTTTTCTGTTCGTACAGTTTGTACGTTGCTTTAGAATTCCCGACAAACCAATGCCCATATGTCTTGTGCACATCGCTGTTGCCCCAAATGCCAAAGACATATTTTATCTTAATAACTTGTTTTATCTCCAAATTTCAGTCGAAGCCCTAAAATCCTAAAAGGCCCAGTGCTTTTCTTGCCAGCGCTTCGGTCACAGTTCTCGTAACTGTAGCCATCCGTCGAAATCTGTCAAATGCGCTGGAAATCACAATGCAAACATGTGCCCAAAAACCCCCGATCAAACTCCCACATGCTGCAAATGGGCGGCCCTCATACGGCAAATTTTCGTGGATGTCCCAAATTTTTTTGGCACAAAAACAGCAGAAAATACTTACTCAGAGATCAAACGCACCAAATCAACCAGCCCAAAACACCGTTCCACCAAACCCCCAACTTCCAAATCCCACTATTCCACCTTAAACCGCACAAAATCCCCCAAAAACATACGCTGCAGTAGTCACCCGTTCGATACCTTCTGTCCAAACTTCTGTAGTGCCACAACTTGACCTACAAATTATCCTCACCCTACTCATCAACCTCTTAACTGTACTATCCAGTAACCAAGACCCAAAATCCCTTTTCGAAACCACCATAAAGTTGTTTCTGTCTATACTCACACCCCATAATGGATAATTTAAAAATTTTATATTGGAACTCCAACGGTATCACTCACAAACTTAACGAACTACGTTCCCTAGCACTCCAACTAAAAACCGACATAATCTTACTTAACGAAACACGCCTATCCCCGTCTACCAAACTTCACATTCCCAACTATTTTGCTTACCGTAATGACCTAACACCAGTCCGCGGCTCACCTCCTCACGACGGCACGGCTATCCTTATCCAACTTAACGACCATGAGGTACTTATTTCAGCAGTTTACAAACCACCTGGCGCCACTCTTACGACCACCGACCTAAACTTGCTGACTCAGAACGCGGAATGGCAAATCTCGGCAGGTGACTTTAATGCTAAACACCCCTTGTGGCACAGTCATTCGACAAACGCTGCCAGCCGTATTTTCTTCGACCACGTACAACAATCTGACTATTCAATTACTGCTCCCTCATCTCCCACTCACTTTCCAACAAACCTCAGGCACAGACCTGACATACTCGACATTGCTCTCGTACGATGACCCTACACAACTCAAACCTACAATCTCAACGAACTATCCTCTGATCACAACTCTAATTCTGGAGACGCTATTTTCTCCAATATCATCATCGCCTCCAACTACTACCCGCTTCGTTAACTGAACAAAATACAAAACGATCCTTACAAACCTACCAAATTCAACAACACAACCGACCAATGACAAGCAGTCAATCGATTTGACAATCGAATGGCTGACCAAAAACTGCAACACGCAACTGAAGCTAGCGCTTTCACACCTAAAACTAAAAAATCTTCCTTCTTACTACCAAATTACATCAAAAACGAAATAACTGAGAAAAACCAATTACGCCGCGAATGACAAAGGAATCGCGATCCGACCACTAAATGTTTACTTAACGCTTAAACCTCACTCATCCGTACCCTACTAGAAACTTAGAAAACCGACCAATGGGACATCTTCCTCAACTCACTCGACATCCACGACAGATCCATATATAAGCTTAACAAGTGTCTCCTCCACAAACGCTCTGCATCCCACCCACTGACTGGTCAAAACGGCCTTGTCTTCTCGTCCAAGGATCGTGTCGAACTGGTAGCTGACTCACTCGAAAACCAATTTCAAACCCTGGCCAACGACTTACCAGAAGTAACGGATCACTATCATACACTACACAACCTTAACATTAAATCCAACCTATTTACCATCCAAAAACTAATTAGCAATCTTCGCAAAAAGAAAGCACCTGGTGACGATCTCATCACCAACACGGCTCTTAAATTTCTTCCAAACAATATCTTACTATTCCTAACGCAAATTATCAACAGATCTTTCAGAATCTGCTACTTTCCTCTTGCCTGGAAAAAAGCAGTCATCATTTCTATTTCCAAACCAGGCAAATACCACAAACTACCTGAAAACTATCCACCTATCTCACTACTCTCCTCCTTATCAAAAATTTATGAGTGTCTCATCCTCTCTCATCTTCAAAACAATCTCCGAGACAAAATCCACCAGAACAATTTTCCTTCAGACCTGAACACTCAACTACTCTACAGCTAACCAAACTTACACACCAACTTAGCTAGAACTTTAACAACAACATAAACACTGCTTCCGTATTTCTTGACGTAGAGAAAGCCTTCGACCGAGTCTGGCATAAAGGTCTCCTTTATAAACTTTCTCAACTCAACATTCCGATTGAAATCGTTAAAATCATCGAATCCTTTCTTAACGGCCACACTTTTATCACTAAAATCGAAGACTCATTCTCGACCACCAGAAACATCCTCGCAGGCGTCCCGCAAGGTTCTTGCCTATCCCCAACCCTATATTTGACCTACATCAACGACATTCCAACGACTTCTAAAGCTTATCTCTCACTTTTCGCTGATGATACCATGTTCTTCACCTCTGAAAAAATCCCAAACGTGCAGCAATTCAATTACAACAACAACTCAACCTAGCAACCACCTGGTTTCACCGCTGGCGTATTAAAATCAACCCAATCAAAACAGTAGACATCCTATTTGGTCGCTCAAACACCACATATTTACCACCACTTCTACTCGACAATCCTACAATTAACTGGTCTAAACAAGCAAAATACCTCGGCGTCACAATAGGTCACAAACTCAACTTCGATCAACGTGTCCTAAACATAACTAGAAAGGCTACCCGCACTCGCGGTATACTCTACCCTATACTTCACTGAACAAGCCCCATCACATTGACTACGAAACTCAACATACTTAAACTCTATGTAACACCTATTCTTACATATGCTGGCTTCCCCTGGGCCCCTTTCATCAGCCCCTCACATTGGAGGCGTATTGAATCTGTCCAAACCATCGGTATTCGTACAATAACGGGTACGCCCACTGTTGTCAAAAATTCGGTTTTTCTTAAATCTGCCAACTTCAAATCTATCCAAACCTATATTCAGTCCCAATCCAAATCAATGTTCTACAAAAACTCCTCCTCAAACCATGCCCATATCCGACTTCTAGACAAAACTCATCCCTTGCCAACTACCATAAAACAACTCAAACCTTACCCACTTACTTGGACAAACCAATAATCGAAAATTCATCTTCAAATTCCATCTACTAGTAAAGGCGAAAGCCTGGTATAGTAAACGGCATAGCCATCCCCCTAAAGCAAAGCGATAAAATCAACTGCTTCAACTTCTTCAAACTTCCACATCAACTCTCAAGACATCAATCAAATCCTACAAAAGAACTGAATTGAAATTTGAAAAGGAAGAATAACGAAGATTCTAGCAGCCATGACGACCTTACAAGTGGTCCTATCCAACCAATCAGAAGTCCGGAACCACTGCCGCAGCCAAAAGCCTAACACAACGTCGCTATGATTACCAGCATTGTTCGCCACAGAAGCAAACAGTGCCCATCAACCACATGCCGACTACAACGGATTTGTACGGCCTGTCGCCGCCATCACTCGTGACGTTATATTGCCTGCACGCACGGATTACACCTCTCAGGGCTAATCGGTTACTAAATAACACTATTTAGCGAACGTCCTCAAAGTGCAATCACGATCGACAATACACGGCAATCCACGTACTCTCTCGATGCGACATCAATGGTTCTTCGACATACGGTCGGCCCCGGACTCAGCGGACGGTATCTGACCCAAAGCTCGAAGAGGAGTAAACCGTCACTAAAACAGCACTTTTCGGCGCTCCCAAAACACCGAGGCACTAAATCAAGTTAATTTTCCCGGATTCGGCTCGTTACTGGGGTACCCATAATTGAAGGCCCCGGTGCAATAACCAGGTACGTCCATTTTTTAAAATGTTCAGGAAACATAAAAAACTGTCTACAAAATCGGTTAATGAAACAAAAATTAAAAACGTGGTGTTATTCTTTATGTACGAATATGATACATCAATTAAACTCATTTTCATTGGTTTAAATTTTATTTCCATTAAAATATTTATAAAAAACTAAAAAACTATGATAACTATATTTTCAATGGTTGCAAAATATTTTATTGTAATTTTTATCATCTATATTTTTCAGTATGTGTGTTAAAAAATAATCATAATATTTTGTAATTAAATGAACTATAAATTAAGTCATTGGAATATAAACCACCTATTAGGTGATAAAACATAATGTCCCATGATCCACCGATACAATATATTTTATAAATGTAATGTATTATAACAAGCAATACTAGAAGTTACTTGACAACTAAAAAATAAGCAATATTGAAAAAATATGTAGGTATAGTTTCATAGTTGTTACAGTCAAAGATATATAATTACTTCTTAAATAAAATATGAAATTGTTGATAGTAAATTAGTGATTAGAATGATTAGATACTTGATAATATATTAGTACTATCATTGATTATATATACTATAGATTGCTCACTGCCGATTTTTCGGCGGCACGGTAAATGGCGGATGCCACTATGAAGCGCTGCATGCATGTATCTAGTTTTGGCGGATTTCACCGTGGGCGCTAGTGAATTTTTGTGGTTTTTGTGGTGGGGATGTTTTGATGAACTTATATTTATATTTTAAACATTTATATCATTCGTATAGATGACGACGAACTCGTACTGGCATCTATTTTGCTTATCTACAAAATAAAAATATCGTAGGTATAGCTGCAAACTAGGGATGGGCCGATAACACTTATTACCGATATCCGGTACTCCGATATATGCTGGCAATATAAAACCGATACCTGATAATATATGGAAATGTTAAAACAACATTTTTAACAAAAATACATGTGCCGATACCACCATAAAACCGAAACTATTTTAAATTTACAATAATAGTATTATTCTTTGAAAATTAAAATTAAAACTCTCCCACTTTATTGAAAAATAAAACAAATATATATATATATATATATATATATATATATATATATATATACCTTTTTATTACTTATAGAGTTTAAAATATATAATATCGTGATTTACAAAATGTTTCGACTATCTTGTTTCTTCAAACGTCACGTTCACTTCAAACGTTATGATCGAATTGATAAATAGTTGATTTTTATTTTATGTTCACATTTTAACCTGCTATTACTAAATAGTAAATTTTAAATATGTCTGGTGATAAATGCATGTTTTTAAACTGCAAAAACACACGAAGAAATTCGAACAACATATTCCATGCACATTCCAGTCCTGCCAGCACATGTCAACCACATATTACTTTAGTCGCTCGAGCCCCTTTAAATGAAACCTATGTTGACAATATTATTGTTTAACAATAGCAAAGAACCTATTCATTTTGCAATTGTCTTCATTTGTTTTTAAAATATGATTGATTGCATTTGTAAATATTGGACAGTATTAAATATATAAAATAAACTCGACTTCTTGTTGGCTACTGTATTATCAGTGGTGGATTTAAGGGGGGGCCCAAAGGGTGTGGTATATCAAAATTTCATCCACAGTTGAGGAAAAAACAATTTTTTCGATATTTTATTCTATGCGGATGCAAGACGTCTGAACGCAGCACTAGTCCAGACTAGTGTTATGGGCCCCCATACATCATATAACATATTATGACCACATGTATATTTAGAATACTGAGAATAATGATATAAACTTTATATTAATCATAATTATGTGCCTGTTACACCTAAAAATAAGTATTGTAAACTAATAAAGTATATTAGAACTATAAAAGTAGATTCAGCAATAAACCGTGTGCAGAATTTCCACGAATAAGGTATCATCGTATAAAGTCATATACCTATTCCTGGAAATGATCAAATTAGCAAGGGCAACGAGTCCACAGTATCATAAAAAGGAATTAAACCAGATAACCAGGTGCGGAATTTCTACAAAGCCAGCATCGTGTAAGGTCACACACCGATTCCTGGAAATCACCAAACAACCGGGTGCAGCTTTCCAATGACGTCAATCGAGCCATATAAAAGAGCGTCCGAATCAACCACAAATGAGATGAGTTCTAGTCACGGAATTGCAAGCAACTTCACGTCACTCTGTTTTATGAATTGTTATAACACTTTGAATTATTTAAATAAACGTATTAAAGTTAAAGTCCCACATTTTATTAAATTAAAATTCATCATCGACTGCACAAGTTGAAATCTAGCCGGTGACACGTAACACTAGTTTAAATTTAAATTTTTAATTGCAGATACGAAGTATAGGTAGGTACCTACCCGGCTAGCCATGTAAATAAATCAAAAATATATTATAATATAGTTCTCCAATGGAAAATAGCCCACACCGGTATAATAGTCGTATAATAATAGTCGGTATAACATGCGATAACGAACTACAATGGACAATTAATAGACATCGTATCGTCATGACTAGAGATGTTAAAATACCGTATTTTATTTTGTTGTTGTGTAATACCGTATAATACCGGTATTATACCTGTATTATACCGTATAGAACCTTCCAGTACCTAAAATTATTGGAAATTTAACAGAGGTTATAAACCTATTATTAATTATGAAATACAAATTATTTAAAAAAGGAATGATTTAAAAAAAATGACTAGAAGGTCAGAAAACATATAATACAATATTTAATCTAATAATTTTAATGGATATTTTCCACCGAAGTGGAAAATAGCAACGGTCATACTTATCAAAAAACCTGGTAAGGATAAATCGAACCCGGATTCCTATAGACCAATAAGTCTTTTAACCTCCTTATCCAAAATATTTGAAAAAGTTATTCACACCAGGTTACAAGATTTTATAAATAGCGCAGACACTATTCCTAAATTCCAATTTGGATTTAGATCGAACCATTCAACAGTTCAACAACTGTTTCGTATAACAGAGCATATCAGCACCGCCTTTGAAAAGCACTGTCACACGGGTGCCGTCTTTATTGATATATCAAAGGCTTTCGACAAAGTATGGCACACAGGTCTTATGTACAAATTAAAAAGTATAAAAACACCAAAATACTTATTCTATATTATTAAATCCTTTCTTTCGGACAGACAATTTTCAGTAAAAATAAATGACTCTTTCTCTGACCTCCAGCCTATCACCGCCGGTGTACCCCAAGGATCCAAGCTGGCCCCAATCTTATTTAACATTTATATATCTGATATCCCACAGTCACCACGCACCAATATTGCCCTTTTCGCAGATGATACGACAATTTACAGCGAATCCAGAAACATAGAAGCGGTAACTCATAACCTACAAAGCCACTTAAATCAGTTTGGTGTAAAAACTGGAAGATTCAAATAAACGCATCAAAAAGTACAGCAATCATTTTCAGCCTTCGTCGCTACTCCGCACCACCACCATTAAAATTCGACAACGTGCCTATACTTTGGGAACCAACTGTAAAATACCTCGGAGTCACTCTTGATAAGAGGCTGAACTGGGGGCCTCACTTATCAACAAAACTAAAACTAGCATATCAACGTCTATCGATGCTATTTCCGATAATAAATAAAAAATCAGTCATTCAAAAAAAATGTTCAATCTTAATATACAAGCAACTTCTACTACCATTAATAACTTATGCTTGTCCAGTATGGGGGAATTGTTCGGCTACACACCTAAAAAAATTCAAATATTTCAAAACAAAGTGCTAAGAATTATTACAAATGCTCCGTGGTTCATTCGGAATGAAAATATTCACAAAGACCTCCAAATTGTTAAAATCGAAGACCTTATACGCATACTATCAAAAAAATTCCATACTTCATTACTCAACTCAACAGGCTCACTTCACTACAATCTCCATATTCATCCACCACTCCAACGCTCTCATGACCTCATTATTCAAAATCAACCTCCAGTCTAATTGTACATATTATAATAGTTTTGCATTTATATAGTATCTTAAGTATCTGTTACCATACCACCGTATGTCCGTATTCATATTGTAATATTAGAATATTTATTTTATTTAGTTTTATTTAGCTAATTGCATACATCTGTCAATTTTTATATATTTATTATTATCCTCTTAAAATAGCTACAAACTAAAAATTGTCTTTTATCCATAGATATAGATAGCCTGCAACGGCTAGGAATGTCTTATTTTATTAATAATAAAAAAATAAAAATAAAAAAAAAAAAAAAAAATGGATATTTTTATAATGCGTACTTTCCTTACTCTTTGGGAACACATGATATGATAATAATTTATAAATGATAATAATAAATAATAATTTTATATCTAAATATTTTTAATCGTGGTAATAACTAAAAATAACGCATTAATTCTTTTTTTTTATACCGTCCGTATAAAATAATTTTATACCATGTTATAATACCTTGTATAATACAGTTTTATACCACTGTATAATACAAACTCACATCTAGACATATGACGTATATGACACAATGGAAGATAAGGATAAAATAAAACAACTGTAAGGCGGGCTGCGGCCGCCGAGTAAACACGACGGCGGTCGGCGACCAAAACATTTTCTCGGCATCGCGATCGCACTTGATCGGTTATTATCGGCGTTTGACACTCAGCAGTTGGAATAAAATACCAATTTATTAATCTTTTGGTTTCTTATCGCCATCTATCGGGAGTTTTTATTTAATGTTATCGAAAAACCTAGCCAGTGAGCAATCTATAGAATATATATAATCAATGGTACTATGATTATATATTTTGTTTTATATTTATTGATTAAAGACAGTGGTATCATTACAACAATGCTTAATAATAACTAAACTGTATCATCATACTCCGAAAAACAATATGATAAATTAATAATTTTATAATAAAATAACATTATAATATATTTTAAACTTTGTAGAAGAAACTAATTGTTTATACTTTGTTATTGCGACGAATAAAATACCAAAACTTGAATAGAAGTGTTGGGCGCAATAACCAGTTACGTCCGGACGTATTTGGTTTTTGCGCCCAATGGAAAAAAAAATGGATATATAATGTTTCGATGGATATGTCCGTACATACCTGGTTATTGCACCTAACAGAAATTTAAAAATCAGTTTTTATTATTTTATTTCAACGCTATTCATTGGACGTATTCGGTTGTTGCACCGATCGATAGAAATTTTTTTATTGCACCGGGGCCTTCAATTGTACTTATCGCATAACATTCCCAATATTTGTAATATTAGGGTCCGACTAACACACAAGCACCACCGACTGTTTCGACCCACTTCTGGTCTGGTCGAATCACACAGACACATTACCTGCCACTGTTGTTATGTACGACTTCTACCGCGAAAATTGTGCAAACAACACAGAATATTATACAAATGTGATACTACGTCAGTTACAAAAATACAATACATTAAAACACATAATGTTCAAGTATATATTAATTATTTTCTCGCCTGTCTTTATTATTCTTTTCAATATAAAAACTTAAGTCGTTGTTTTCTTTATAATACTTCCATATTATCTCCGAAAATGCATTGAATATTTTTGTCTTTAATAATTTAAAACATTAAAATATATATATATTAAAGGCCGATGGATTACTCTTTACATGTGTACCTAAATACTTTGTTGTGTCAATTATATATTTATATGTACTCTTTGGAGAGCAATGGTACATAAATATTCATAATTGAAAAACTATACTAAACAAAAGTCGAATGCAAAATGTACATTAAATATTTCATTTCAAACTGTTGACAAAAATTTTACTTTTCTCAAACTTCTGCATTTATCGAATAATATACATTCTATCGTGGATAAAATAACTTTGATTATGATTTTCAACTTAGAAATCTGTAAATTGTATTAAAGTAAATTAAAATGCTTTTTGGACGATATTGCGCAGTAATTATTTCTAAATTCTAAGTTTTCGTTTCAGTTTTAGTTACGTGTCGGGAAAATTACTAAGAAAATGTAACTTGTCTATGGAGTTTTGGAGATTTTCTTTGAACAAAATTACTGATTAAAAGGTTAGAAAAAGTCTATTAGAATGAAAGGAAGAGCTGTGGAATAATAGGTGATTGAGATCACACGCGGCTTCTGTTGGATGGAGTGTACAAAAAGGAGAAGAGTTTAAGGAGAGACGGAAAGAATAGTTGGGAAGTAGATTGTGTCCAATTTTCCCGGCGCAAATTGAATCCAGCCCATGTACATCGCACGCGCAGCACACGCGTGGACTATTTTTTGTAGTACGTGGTTTGATACGGAGTGGCGCATATTAAACCTATCCCACGGCTAGCTCAGTTCCAACCTGCTTTTGCGTGGGTCAAGTTGTCCTTGCAATACAGTTTCGTGGGTCGAGGGTTAGAACAGTGGCGTCATTTCAGTTTTCAATAGAAGGGGCAAAGGTTTTGACAGGCTCACATGAGTAAAAAATTAAACCCATCGCTTCGCTCGTAAGAAAATATTTATTTACATTTTATCAAATTACCATATCCACTTCATTTGTTTTAAAATCTAAATATATATTTATATTTTTAGATTCTGAACGGAGTAATGGAATCTATTGGTTTTACAATGATGTGTGTTTTTTTTTTATTTTTATTTATTTTTAATTTTTTTTTTTGTATTTTTGTGTCTGACGACACCTTTTTTGGCAGTAAAATTGCTTCGATTTGCTTATGTAGCAACTTTTCTGAAAGGAAAGTGAATCTAGTTGGTATTTTGGGGGGTCAAAAGTAAAAAATTTTCAATATTTTTAAATGCGATGGGAAAACCCCTAAAAAATTAAAGGAAAAACGGAAGATTTTACGCAAAACCAGTTCTCGACATAATCAAATTTTTTATATTGCTATAACTCAAAAACTAATCAATGTAAATACTTGAAATTTTCACCAAATGTTTAGATTAGCGTTCTCTATACACCGTTAAATTTTCAAAGTATTTTAACTTTTATTGAGCTATTTATAGACAATTGAAATTTTCAATTTTTTTAAGTATTTTTTTTTAAAATAACGATAAAATTTTTTTGGCTGCCCAGAAAATCTTGAAAATTTAATACAAGGTTTCTTATAAGTTGTTCCTTAACTGATAAAAAAAATCTAAAATCGTAAGTCACAATTTTTTTTTATAAGTGCTCAAAGTTCCAATTTATACGAAATATGTAAAAATCACGATAATTTGCAAGTTATTTTGTAGATAAAAATTCATAAGATTTTTTCTGTTCATACTTAAGGTTCAAAATTTTAACACTAGGTTATCTATAAGCTACTCTTTAAAAATCTTTAAAAAAAATTTCTACCGGACTTGGAGGAAAAAATGTTATGACTGTTTGAAATTTAAATATTTACGAAATTGCGATTTATTCTCAAACGATTTTAAATATTTGTTATAATTCAAAAAGTATAATTCGCAGATTTTTGAAATTTCTACCACCTGTTAAGATTGGCATTTCCTTTATGTCATATTTTTTTCAAAATAGCCACTTATAGGCATTTAAAATATTCGATGTTTTACATTTTTTTTTTTTATAATCGGTGATAAAAAAAATTTGGCTCGTACAAAATATTTGAAAACTTAATAGAAGATTCCACAGAAGTATTTCTTTTTGTCATTCAAAAATTATTAAAATCCATAGGCACAATTTCTTTTTATAAGCGTTTGAACAGCGAATATTAACATAAAATTACATGTAAAATATAATATAATGTATAATATTCTAGACTGACAAACTATGTCGCTGTATTCAACTGCCAACCCATACTAATAGAAAAATATATTTATCGTTTCAAAATAAATATAATTTTTACAATATTTATAAATAACAATGTATTATATCCTAGACAAACATATTAACTCCGTTCAGACTCGTTATTCGTATATAGAGATGTGAGTTTGTATTATACAGTGATATAAAACTGTATTATACTAGATATTATACACATGGTATAAAATTATTTTAGAAAGACGGTATAAAAAAAAAATAATTATGGCGTTATTTTTAGTTATTACCATGATTAAAAATATTTAGATATAAAATTATTATTTATTATTATTATTTATTAATTATTATCATATCATGTGTTCCCAATGAGTAGAGAAAGTACTCAATCTAAAAATATCCATTAAAATTGTTAAATTAAATCTTGTATTATATTTTTTCTGACCTTCTAGTCATTTTTTAAATTATTCCTTTTTTAAATGATTCGTATTTCATAATTAATAATAGGTTTATAACCTATGTTAAATTTTCAATAATTTGAGGTACTGGAAGGTTCTATATACGGTATAATACAGGTATAATATCGGTATTATACGGTATTATACAACAACAAAATAAAATACGGTATTTTAACATCTCTATTCGTATACAATGATATCTATCATTGCATTCAAATTTAACAAATCCATTGTAATAATGACCTATCCTATAAACGAGGTGCACTCCATCCCCAACTGTACAGCAGAGCGATGCCCATCCGGTTCTTTTTTTTTGTGAAGGGCATTGGAAGCGACGATTTTCTGTTTTTGTCTAACACACGTGTAACATGGGGTTATAGACGTATTTTATTTCCAACGTACCGATTAATCTATGATAGTGAAGCGATAAGAATTATAAAAACAGATATAAATTTATCGTCAAGTCTTCTTGAGATCGAATTTTCCATATTTTTGATTTTTTGATTTAAACTTTTCCAAAAATTAATATATGTCATTTTTGTTTTTACTCTTTCTTATTATATAGTTTTTAGGATTTTGAAGGGATAGTATAAAAAATGTGAGAAAGTCGACTAAAGTAGACTTGACAAATTTATATCTGTTTTCATAAATTTATCGCTTCATTATATCAACCAGTACGTTGGAAGTAAAAAACGTCTATAATCCTGTTACGCGTGTGCTAGACAAAGACAGAAAATCGCCGCTCCAATCCTCTTAAAACCATTTTTAATAGGTAAAAACATAATTTGCAAATATGAGGAAGTAGATATTTTATAAAAACAATTGTATACCTATACCAATTAAAACTCTGTAAACTGTTATGAAAATTGTTATTAATTAACATAAATCTTATTAGTTTATTAAAGGATATGCGAGAACAATTTCTAAGTAAATATTATATATTGAAAATATTATAAAAATAGGCATGTTTTTTCGTTAGTAAAATATAATAATAATTACATTTCAATAACCTGAAACCGGCCTATCGAACTGATTTTAAAATCAGACAGGGGTAAATTCCCACCTTGTGCCCTCCCCCCCACCAAATGACGCAACTGGGTTAGAATACATAATAATAGTAACAGAGAAATGTTAAACAAAAATAGGGATTTTATTATATATTAATCCTAAAAGGACGGGGGAGCGGACTGTAAATTCGTAAAAAATATTACAGCAGGTTGAAGATGGACGAAGTATCCTATCCGTAATTAAAAAAGAATAACAAGATATTGCGATATTAAAACAAATGATAATAATAATAATAATGAAAATAATACAAAATAATGATAATGATCACAAGCGATCAATCAATCAATACAAAATAATACTGATTACATATGATCAACAAATTAATACATAATAATGACACAAGGTTTATAAGGTTAATAATAAAGATGTAATAGATGTACGACCTGAGACAGTGTGTTGATATCAGGTGATTGTAGTTGGATGGAAGGATCGGAAACGACAAATATACCGCGAACGGCGTGATCACACAACAAATATCGGACGGGCGACGAGGAAAAAATAAAAATGTCGGACGTACTACGTTTGTCCCGGGACGTGTACCGGAAAACCCCGCGATTGCAACAACGAAAAAAAAAAGAAAAACCAAAAAAAAAAAAAAAAAACCATACACGGCACTGGGTTTTGCAAGCTCCGTGGCGGCGGCACCGTTCCCTCTCCAGGAGTACAACAGACGACCGTGTTCAGCTTCAATTGGCATTGTGGTAACAGAATGTTTCAACTTCAATGGAACGTATCAATCACGCCACGCCAAATTTAAATTATGATTATCCAACAGAGTAAGATACATTATTTCTCTCTATTTGGACTGAGTTTGCAGTGACTAGAAATCGTACCATATATAGTTGAGAAAGTTTCCTAGTAAAATGACATGCTAGTTTCGGTTCAGCTCACCCCAACTTCTGTGTCATTAAAAAATTTACTTGGAATCCAGTATGAAATTTACATTTCAAATCAGAGCTCCGTATAACAACCGAGAAAAAAATTAGCAAAAATAAGCACAATTTTTTAAGGGTGTATTCCATAAAATATAAATGTTTTATTTTTGATTAGTCATAATAAAGCGACTTTAGTCGCTTTAAAGCAGTTTTGCTTTACCAGTGTGCGGTCACCCTTATCAGTGGAGAAGTGACTCGGTTGCGTCGTGATAAATGTGCGTTTAAATTTCTTTCGTAATTCAAAGTACACTATAAATAAACTATTAAGCATAAAAAAAAAACATTTTAAGCTAATTTAATAGATAATAATTGTATACGTACAGAAAAAAAAAAAAAAAACGTTGAAACTGTATTAAATGTATACCTATTTCATGAATATATCATATTTAATTTGTTCAGAGCTTTGGTGTTCTGTTTAAAAATAATCAGCTTTGAAGGTACACGTATCTTTCTTTTATGTTTACTGAAATAGTTTTTAAATTTTACATGACAGCAGACAAGTGAAATTGTATATTTAATATATAAATGGGGTCCTGGTTATATACAAAAACGTGTAAATGAACTATTGGTATAGTTGTATACCATTATCATTAGATTTATTCAAAAATCACTGTCAAATCAATGGTTATCAACCAATGCGTATAAATAGACTGCGACGATCAAAGTCCGAGTAGAAGTAGTCGGTCTAAGTGTACAATTTGACCGGAAAAAAAAAATCCCATAAAATTATGGTTAATAAATAATTTAGGATGGTACATAATTTTATTAATTTTATTTCATGATGCGAGTTATTTTTGTACTTATTGCGCAGTGTGTAGCAAACCGATTTGTAACACACAACATACATATGCGTATTGTGATACAATGTGCAAAACACGTCAGATGATGCGGGGTGGATGAATAATACTATATCATATAGGTACTGACTGTATTTATGGAATGTTAATGTGTAGTAATGTATATATATAAAAAAAAATGTATATAAATATATGAAAAGTTAACGTAAGGTAGAAAAAATCAAATGCCAAAGAAATAATGTTTGAAATTTATTTTATGAAAAAAAAAAAAAGGCATGATACAATTCGTTGACATGAATGTGAGACTTCAGTATTACCTATATTATATTAGTACAATACGTTGATTATAATTACACAACGCTTATGTACCTATTAAAATTGTTTCTAATACAATTCGTGAAAAAAATTAAAATATGAATAATATCTCACCAGAACAATAATCATTAGTTTTAAATTTATTGTCATGTCTGTACGTGTAATGAAGATAATATACGTCTATCAGACTTAAAATTCATGTTTCGGTCGAGCAACGCCATCATAATTATTAATTACATCCAATCCTAAATAATTAAATTTTATATTAATAACTGGTTGTCTCTATAAGATTTATTATAATGGTCGAGATAATTTTTTTTAAGAGGCTCCAAAATTATGGGTGTTTAAAATAATAAACAGTAATTTTTCCTTAATGTAGATATGGGTTAAGTCCAAGATTTGGCTTATATTTATGATTAAAGGTTAAATTATTAATATTCTAGATAGCTAAACACTCATGTGCTTACACACATGCACTATGTATACGTTACTTTCATTAAATAATTAAACTAATTATTACAATGTATTGTGTTTGCTTGAGTGACCAACAGATGGCACAATCTAATTTAATGTGTTTTATTTAGGGGTGCAAGTATATAATACTAAAAGTACACTTAAATTTTGAAGTTAAGTTACACCTGATGACTGTTTTTCTCGTTCAATTATTTCAAGGAAAACAATTATATCAAATACAGTCAAGACATTAAAATTGTTATTTTAGACAAACAAAAATAAATCAAGTTTTATTGTTTAAGTATAAAATATCAAAAATTAATCATTGAGTAGAAATTCACGCACATAGACGAAATGGAAAAGAGTATTATATAATAATATTTCAATATTCCAATTCTTGAGGAAGTTGGAAGGCTGCCAATGATTTTCATAGATAAAAATGTTGTGCGACAGTGGACAAGGGAATGTAACAGAAGATGAGTGTAGTCAAGTTAGATGAATACTTAGAAAAATAACAGGAAAAATAAGAAACAATAAAAATAAGAAAATAAGGAAATAATAAATAAGAGATTAAAACATTAAGAAGTTGAAACAGAAATGTTGTAAAATTACATGTTATGAAGAGGAGCAGTGATAAGTTTAATGTCAAATAATATTGAAGAAAAAAGGAGAGAAAGACCCAAATTGAGAAAGTTGAATTGCATTGAGGATGGCATAATGGTAGTTGGTAACTAGCAGTGAGAGGAAGGTCTAGGTTGACATGGTGAATCCCATATAGTTGCGAAAGAAGACAAAGGTATAGAAGAATATAGACAGATCACAAAGGCAGTTTGCTTTATTCATTAAAATGTACATTAATATATGAAAAGTTTAATATTACATTATGAAATGAAATATAAAACAATTTTGTCAAATATACTCAAAGAATACTTGCAAACCCATAACAATAATTAGTAATCTGTATTAAATTGACACATTTGAAAGAAGCAATAACAGTTAATTTACATTTAAAATACATTTTTGCGTTTACGTTTGTTGTTTTTAGTAGATAATAATGTAGTTATAATCATAATAATTACAATAAAATTCAATACCTAATTATAATAATAATAATAATAATAATCAATTATTTAAAGTTAGAACCGCTAAAACAAAATTATTCTATGTATCACTTCATTAGCATCTATAGAAAAAAAACAACATCATCTTTTTACCTTGTACAACATAATTCCCCAAAAATAAGCTTATCACATTTATAAAAGCACGCTAAAATTTCATTTTACACATTGAGCTTGTACGGATAACAAATTTGTGCATTTAGAAAAAAAAAAAAAACAAGAAAAAAACCAAACTTCTACACTCTTTTGTCATATTTACAAAGAAAATAGATTTATTTTTTATCCATTTACCTTTAAACGTGTATATTATTAATTAGAAACATAGACACACATACGGACAAAAATATATGTACATATCATGCGTGTATGTGTGTATGTGTCACATAAATTACAATAGCATTGGAGGTATATTTTTTTGAGATCAAAGGCACTGGCATGTTCATTTATACATTATACATTTAGATAAATGAAAAAAATATATATAAATATATCAATATATATTGAACATTCAATATTTTTTTGCACAGCTATAAAAAAAAAATAGTAAATACACTGTCATGCGAAAGTATTAAAATATTTTTTTAGAAATAATTATGGCACAAAAATGTAAAATAATTGTTTTCTTTTAATTTCATTAATTATCTCATTTCATTTGTCTAAATTTACACTGAAAATAAACATTTATGTTTGGCAAATACTTTCTACCAATTTCTTTTTATACATAATCAATAACAAAATAATAATAATATCATTAATAATAATAATAATAATAATAATAATAATAATAATAATAATAATTATAATAATGAAAATAAAAATAATAACTAAAATATTTATCCAAAATTTCAAAGACAATCAGTCTTTATTACTCAGCACTTGGATAATGTGTATTTATAATATTCATATTATGAGTGCCTGTCTGTTTATATATATAAACATAACAATATTAGAATAAAATACAGATAAAACATAACTCTGAGTAAGTAAATAGTAATTGCCATTGATTATAAAACATCGAGTATCTTTGAAGTTTTTGTTAATTCAACAAGTTGTTTGGACAATATATTTTTTACGTATATGTGGGCTATAAAATATTTAACATTTATTTTTTTTATTTTTTATTTTTTGCTGAGCAAACATACTTACAAAACCTTTAGATAAAAAAGTTAACCTAAAATTTTTGATTACAGCTAACAACACATGGCATTTTGCTTAAGCTTTACCAACACACTCAAATTTTATATATATTTTATGCATAAGTTTAACGTTAAAATATCTAAATAACAATATGTTCAGCAATTACACAAATTTTATAACTATAATAAATATTAGACTAATGTTAACAAACTTATATTTTCTAACATTTTATATAAAACAATGTATTTAAATAACATACATACATGTGCATAATATTAAACCTACCACAACAAAAGTATTTAAAGAATGTATAAAACAGTTGTTACTTTAAACGAACACAACAATATTTTTATTTTTTTTTTTACACATATATTAATTTACATTCATTTAAATTGTTTAGAAATTTGTAAATTTAAGTTTTGTTAAAATTATAATAATAAAAACTAACACGAATTAACTGGGCAATATAACAAAAACATTTTTCGTGGACTTAAACGCTTCCTTCTGAACACATAATCGTTTCAACTAAAACAAAACAAAAAGGTACATACAAATAAATGATAACAAAAAAAAAAAAAAAATCAATAAAAATAATAAAAACGCAACACGCTGATGAATTATTAAGAAACTAATAGGTTTGTGTCGATAAACGTGCGAACAGTGGTAATTCAATGCTAAACCGTAGTTAGATGCATTTTATTGCGTTTCGGTGTTTGGTTAGCACGCAACTGTAAGCTGTAACTGTACAAAGAATCCTAAGGACGACGATGATAATAATAATACGACGAAATAAGGACAAATTATGGTGTTTCGACCGGGATTTTCACCGTCTCAGAACTGCGAACGTCGCCGGCGAACGAAACGTTCTGGTTGCGATTCATCATTTCGAGCGTTTTACGCACCCCGTTCCGCCTCGACGGTCGACGTGTTGATGCTGCGCACCGCTGGACGAGCAGAAGTGCACGGGAAAACATAAGACGCTATTCAGTGGGCATTCCGCGGGCCTGCGTGTCGAAATATTATCCAAACGTTAAACCGTGGTATATGGTGCGTGCACCGGGGTCCACACACGGACGTCACATTACACTCTGCACAGGACTAGGTAGAGTACTACCAACGTGTGGAAACGAAACGAAATTGATAGGAAACGAATCAGGATGCGGGTGGTGGAGGGGAAACGTCGGAACGCCTCTCCCCGTCCGGCGGTCGAAGAACATTTCGTCGCACTGTATACATCTCATGGTGGTATTAACGCGTACAATACGAACGCGGTGTACGTACTCGTATCACATGGACGGAGTATGGCACGTCGTCGACAAGAGAAGGACCATCATTATGCGGAGTGGTGCGCGGCCGAAACGGGCGTGCACGTTGGCTGCGATCATCAACTCGACCTATGAACCGTCGATTAATAACGCTAAATTCTTTAAAAATTAACGCCAATTAAAATGACTAAAATATTCACGCCCTAATTGCATGTTCCTTAATCGATGTTATTGCTATATTATTACTATTGTCTCATTGACGTAGGTACACTGCATATTATACTTGAAAATAAATATATGTACACACACACACACACACACAAACACATATATATTAAATACGTGTGTGTGTACTGCCGAGAAATCGGCGTACGTCAAGCGAGAGAAAAAAAAAGAAAGGTAATACGATGACGAACAAAATATGCGGGACAGCGGCGACGTCGCCGTCAACGCTGATACGATCGGATGAGACTTGCTCCGAGCACCGCTAACGCAGCCGAGGACGATTGAAGCAGGGTCGAGGAGAAGGCGTTCCCCTGACCGTAAAAAACCGGACGCGAAAGCGGAAGCATTTTAATAACACAAATGTACCGAGCCAACGACCAACACCTTCTAGAAGGAACGGAGCGACGAGATAACGGAAAACGTTAAGAGAAAAAGAGTAGTGCAAGAGAGAGCGAGAGAAAGACGAGGAAGAGTGAAAGGAAAGAGAAGTATTTAGTATTGAAATCCTCGACCTCGTTTCACAAAGGCGCAGCGTTGAGATAGCAACGGATACAAGTCGGATTGAGGAAAGAGGGGCAATAAATGCTCTAGCCGCTCGTCGCAGCGGTTCCGGAAAGGGTAGTGGAAGGAGAGGTGGATTGGTGCCGAACACACCGATCGGTGGAAACGAAAACCTTACATAATTTCTATCAAATATACGAGCATATTTATTTATATACGACGATTCGACAGTTGCAATTCTTTAAAATATTGGTATACACAATCACCTATGATACATCCCATGTGATATATATATATATATGACGAAACAATAGAACACGTAGGGACCGAGGAAATCCGAGCATAGTTGATCTGTGTTCGCGCACACCAACCACCAGGAGCAGGACTTGTAACGCAAAATAATTGACATTTATACAAATCCAATGTCGTATGCACACAGAACGGTTGGGTTCTTTCATTACCCGAGTAGAAGATGAGTCACGGGAGGTGCGACACACGGCTGTACGTACCGTACATACATTACGGGGGTAGTGTTCTCGAATTGCAGAAACATTAGTCGGTAATATTTGTCAGCGCTCCGGTTGCACGTGCCATGGCCGCGGTACGTCACACCAACCAAACTCGACACTATAATATAATAGTACTGCAGTGTACACGTGTCAGCACGCCGAAAGTCGATACAATATTGTTGTAATACGGAAAGACGGATGAGACATGAACGATGTAAAGATAATGAGACGCACAATTTCGACCAGTACACATCATCGGGTCGAGCTAAAATTTATTAGTATTTTTCACACCCACTCTCATCCTCACTTAATCCCTCCCTCATCGTCTTCTTATTACGTCTCGTACAATAATACATATATTTGTACAACACACGTATATGCACAAATGGCGTAACAAACTCAAAACACATATTTTTTTTTGCGGACAACAATTTATTAGAGAACTGCTGTATGTGCATTGATCGACAGCCAAAACAGGTGTATAATAATAATTTATAACACGCGGCCCTTCATTTCCTCGCGTCCTGCGGCGGTATTAACTTACGGTCCGAGTCGCTTAGACTACGAGGAAAACTCGAGCACGGGAGATGGGGAGCATCTGAATTCTGAGAAATTTTCTGCTACGTTGTTACGACGACATTTTTTCGCCATACTTTGAGAAAAATATACGTATTGAAAAAAATATTAACCAAACTTATTTTTTAATGAATACATATATTATTATAACTGATAATATATATATATATATATATATATTATAAATGAAAGCGCATGGCTCTTCAGAATCTTAAAAAATAATAATCACACGACACGATCGACACGAAAGTTTATAATAATGTTTTATTACATTATTATGTATAATACACACATACATACACGCGCGCACACACACACCTATTATATATTCAATGGACCCAATGGTGTCCGGAGGCAAACGACGATTGATCGTGGTTGACGGACGCCAATGTCTGCGTAGTGGTTACCGACGGTTGCGGTTGTATCGGCGGATTGAAATTGTTGAAGTCTAAGCAGCCGCCCAAACTGACTTCGTGTTTGATCACTTCGTCCACGTTACATTCCGGCGGGAAGTTGTCCAAATTGATATTGAGCTCATCGTACAAGTTTGATGAGCCCATTATTTGACCGACCACGGTGGCCGACATGCTGTCGTCTTGCTGGTCGTCCAACATGTTTTCGAACGATATACACTCCTGCGAAGATGAGAAAAAAAAAATATTAAGTTCAGCAAACTTCGAATCGATAGTGGAGTGTGCATATAAGAAAAAGATATAAGACCGGAAATACACGTGGAGTGACATATAAATATTATACTAAATCTGTGAGTTATACAACTATGTAAATAAACGCACAATATTCATTATCATATTCATGTAATTCGTTAATATTTTCTTTTATCGAACGAATGAGTTAGTAGCACATATACTGAAAGTTTAAGTTATTTTAAATACACACAACATTGATAACAATAATAACTATACGAAAAACAGTTAATAACGAAATTGAAAGGATCTCCAGTTGAAACGTGTCAATTTAACACATACCCCCGCTCCCTCTTCGAATTTTCAATAAGATCGATTTATGTTGAGATCAACAGTTCAACACAAAATTATTTCATAAATTATACTAACTTTTGACATTTTATGTCTTTTCTTTGGCACATAGAATCGAAAAGCGTTACCGAAAAAGCGTTACATATCATTCCTTAGCAACACCCCTTAGCAACCGTCTCCTAGAAACATTCTAATATTTATATATTTAAATATATAAATATATATATGCCAGGGAAGTTTTAAGGTGGGCATTAATGAGGAAAAATGTCCCAAAAATGTATGTTAATTTGATCCAGGATATGTATGAAGGGTCGAGTACTAGTGTCAAGAGTCGGTGTGGAGTATCAGAAGGTTTCAGTATAGGAGTAGGTGTGCACCAGGGGTCAGCTCTAAGCCCCTACCTGTTCTCAGTGGTAATGGATGAGGTTTCATAGGAGATACAGGGTGAGATACCATGGTGTATGATGTTTGCGGATGATATAGTTCTGATAGGAGAAAACCTAGAAGTTGTCAATAATAGGTTAAATGAGTGGAGGTTAGCCCTCGAAGAAAAGGGATTGAGAATTAGTAGAAATAAAACTGAGTATATTGAGTTTGTTTTTGGACAAAGAGACCAAGAAGTTGAAGGAATGAGGAGACAACTGACAATAGATGGTGATGTGATAGGTGAAGTTGAGAGCTTTAAATATTTAGGATATTTTGTTCAAAAGGACGGGGGCTTTGACATTGATGTAAAACATAGGATTAAGTGCGGGTGGATGAAATGGAGAGAAGCATCGGGCGTGTTATGCGATAAGAGAATTCCAATTAGGCTGAAAGGTAAATTTTATAAAAGTGTAGTGAGACCAACTATGCTGTATGGTTCAGAGTGTTGGGCGGTTAACAGGAGAATAGAACAAAGTATGAGTGTCGCGGAAATGAGAATGCTTAGATGGTTGAGTGGAGTGACAAGAGAAGATAGAATAAGGAATGAATACGTGAGAGGTAGTGTTGGTGTAGCGCCAATTGTGGACAAGATGAGAGAAAATAGGCTGAGATGGTTTGGGCATGTGATGAGGCGAGAGGAAACGAATGCAGTAAGAGTGGTTATGAAGATGGACGTTGAAGGGAAAAGAGGAAGAGGAAGACCAAAAAAGAGATGGTTGGAGACTTTGGAGAATGACATGAGGGCTGTCGGTGTGTGCAGAGGAGATGTGATTGACCGAGTAAAGTGGAGGTGTAGGACAAGGGTGGCCGACCCCAAATAGTTGGGAGGAAGGCGAAGTAGAAGAAGAAGAAAATAATTGATTACAGTGGCTATCTTATGATTTGTAAATAATCAAAAAGCGTAACATATCATTCCTTAGCAACACCCCTTAACAACCGTCTCCTAGCAACATTCTAATATTTATATATTTTTATAATATTTATAATATAATATATAAGATTATAATATAATATGATATATGACATATATAGTTATAAAATAAAAAAAATTGTATACTAATATTACTAATAGCAATCGTGTCTTTATTTTTTATCAATTACTCTATAAATATAATCTATATATAGTTATGTGCTACATATGATGACAAAGACGGCAAAGACATAAAATGTGGTACTTCATTGCAGACTCGTATGCTATATGGAATTGTATCAATTTCTTTAATATCGACCAAAAACCTTGGTGTCCAGCATCCAGCATATCGAGAAAAGTCGTTAACAACTCTTTATATTCTATTATTTTCGAATAATTTATAAAACGTTCTAAAAGTTCACGAATTTATAGAACTTTTTGTTACGTATTTAATACTTTAGATCTATTTAATCAAATTTTCGATTCCATATTTTGAAATTATTACGAAAACGAGGTAAAATTTTAAAATAACTGTAATTTCCGATGGAACCCAATCAGCCGTCAATACACAACACACACACACACCTGTTTGATGTATGAAGTATTATCAAGTTGGCTGAGACTGATGCACGAACACCCGTGGTAACCGTGAACGGGACACGACTGGATTGTCAGGCTGCAGTAGGGCGGCGGGGGCGGGCGGTTGTTCAAGAACACGTCCTCGTAGCTCTCGAGCGGCTGTGTCTGCTGCTGTTGCTGCTGCTGCGGCTGTAGCGGTTGAGAGAGGCGAACGGTTTGTGCCAGAGATCCAGCCAGCAGGTCGGCTTGGCCCTGTTCGGCCACCGAGTCCAGTCCGTAGTCGGTCGTGCTGAGCTGCTCGCTGAATATCGGTGACAAACGGCCGGTAGACGAGGCGTTCGACGACGCTCGGGCTCTGAAGTCGGGACTGTAAGCATACAACGGGACAGCGATACAGCATTTAGTACAACTACTATTACGTACAGATAAAACCAGTCAAAAAATCCACCCCTCCCCCTCGGGCGAGTATAAACTGTCCCCGATCTGCTTCAGAATTACCTGAAAGGTAATACCAACATGTCAACTCAAGTCCAAGCTTATCGGAACTTTGTTTGAGTTAATAAAAACTAACTACAACAATAGTTGAGATAAAAACAAATATTTAATATACATTTAAATTTCATAATGAAGATATGAACGTACAAATAAAAAAATAAATAAAAAAAAAACTTATAGCGTCCATTTTTCATTCTAAATAATCTAAATTTGTTTACGATATCTTTTTATTACTACCTCGATAGTTATAATGCACAAACGAAGTTAGTTATGACAGACTCGTAAAAGTGTACAGGTAATTAATTGTATGAACAGTTTACAATCGCACGTTCTCGTATAGCGTATGATTTTACCGACCCTCACACCACTAGAGACGGATATATATATATATATATATATATATATATATATATATATATATATATAAATATACGTGACTTGCGTCTATACTTATTTACTACTGACCTGAACTGGAAACTCCTGAGTGGCGACACGGGTATCATATCGGAGTTTTCGGATACGGATGAGCTAGGACTAGGCGTGTTCTCTGGGTGCAGACCGTTTCTGATGGCCTCAACGACCTTCTTAACGCGGCCACGTTTCTTCTCAAACTTGGGTGTCTCCATGGACGTAGCCCGGCGCCTGGACTTGCCGGTCGTCCGACTCGCGTTGTGGTTGATCTGCCACCATGACGATTTGCCAGTGCCCTCGTTCTGGATCTTCTCGAACCGGCTGTGTAATGACAGATTGTGACGTATCGAGTTCTGAAACGTTCGAATAGACCCCATGCGTTAGTACACAGAGAAAAAAAAAACGCCATGTTACAATATTTACGGTATATTTACGACGAGTATTACTACTACGGTTCAGGTAAGATTATACAGTTTCACGCGCGAATAGCAATAACTGCTGTCCCGGGCAAGGCTGCACGAGCCATTAAATATGTGTTAAACACGTCCTATTAATGACCATTTAACTCGATAAAAATAATAATAATAATAATAATAATAATACGGTTATCGTAGTAATCGACCAAACACACAAAGCCTTGCAGTCCGTGGCGGTGAAAATAATAAGAAGAATAATATCGTGCGATACAATAACGTCATTGCGGCTGTTATTACTGAACATCTTTCAAAAAATCGCACGTTTCGTTTCTTTATGATTTTTTCCAATTTTATTGCGCCCTGCCACCGAATTGAATAGTTATCAGATATTGTACAATGATAAGAGAAAAAATAGAAACATATGACCTTAAAATTTATATTAATAATCCGCATTTGTTTATTTTTGCTCTTTGGAATTTCAAACCAAATGTAAATACTCTTATACACGAATAAATAGATAATGAATAGATTTTGTCAATTACTTCATCCGAACATGGTAGTTTGCACCGTGATCACCGGATAGACCTAAGTCCAGCACTGATAATATGATTCGAGTTATACATTCTATATTGTGATGATCTAGTATTGAAACCGATTGTTATCGTCATTCTCGTGTTGCACTACAGGACGTCGTATTCGAAGCTCGTACACTCGAGAAAATACACGAAAAACTTGGCGTGCATGCACGTCCGAAAAATACGAATATTATATGAGTACCTAGGTACCTTTCGGTTTAACAGTGATTTCCGAATAAACGACCATTATATAATAAAAAAATATGTCTACGCAATTATATCATATATTCATCATCATGCGTAACACCAACGATGCAGTAAGTATAACCCATCGAGGTATGGGCTCACAAGATTGCGTGTTAAGTTTTCGGTGTCCTCAACTTTTCCCGTATATTTGCGTCGGACCAGGCACGCGGTGTTTTTACATTACGGGTGCGTAAACATAGTGCATGGGACGAGGGCTTATATATATTTATAATAAATAAATACAAATACATATCAACTCAAGACTGAAAAGAAAGATGTTTTATCGAATACAACGTAAAAAGCTTTCCTTCTTAAATAAATGTCATAATAAATTAAATTATGTTTGACAAAATGACCTTCTAAAATACATTTATAGTATCTACCATATTTATATATATGATTTTTTTTAAATTTGATTAAGCTTTATTAAATGTACGACGACGAAGATGGTAGTACGTATACAACACCACTACGGAGTGAACCGAAGCACAAGTTTAATACGCAATATGTGTAATAAACTCGGACAGCGGTCCTGTAACGAGGGTTAAGTGAAAGATCAACTTTATAAGCAGACACTGAGCCTAGATTTATTACTATTATTTTTTTTTAAACATTTTTTAATTTCTTACGTATTCCATTGTGACAAATTATCTGAACGAGAAAATAATCTTTTTAATAGATCGTTAGTTTTAAAATCATTTCTAATTAATTGGACATAAAATAATAATTATAATATTAATAACAAAAGTAATAGTAATAATTACAATATTAATTAAGTAATTAAATAATCAGAATATAATGGAATCAGATTATTTGGAAAAATATTATAAATAATACTACAGTAAAAATACATTTGATCATTGCATTCTATCAAATTAATCAAGGGTCGAAGACCATTAGAATGTCTTATGTAAAATATAATTGATAACGGACAACAATTGTCACTCATTCCAGATTGAGGCTTTTTCGAACATATCATTAAATTTAGTCTAACAATGTTAATAATTACCAAATCTTACTTAATTTGACTACATTAATGGTTAAATAGTTAAATAGTTCAAAGATAATACAAATATATGAGTTTTTTATTTTGTTATAGTTTTAAATACAAAGACTATAAGAATAAACGGTTTATTTAAAGAACTAAAGATTAAATGACAAGTCGTATTAAGTTACATAAGGTGGTAGCTTTGTATGCACTATTTCAAAAAAAAAAAATTCAAATAATAATATATTACATTATATAATGTTATTTGTGTTTCATCAGCGTTTTGGTATTGGACCAATATTTTGATAATTACAATTATTTAAATTTAAATACATTACATAACTATTCAA
Organism: Sipha maydis; assembly: GCA_034509805.1. Taxonomy (NCBI): domain Eukaryota; kingdom Metazoa; phylum Arthropoda; class Insecta; order Hemiptera; family Aphididae; genus Sipha; species Sipha maydis. Next base: position 34,768 of record JASXSY010000706.1, on the reverse strand, counting down.
AAATTGTAATCAATGCTTCTGGTTTTTTTTTTATTGTAATTAAAAAAAAAACTTGATTTTGACCGGTTATTTTAACTAAATACAATTCTAGTAATAATTGATTTTTAAGACGTTTACGCGAAAAAAAATTAAATTCATAACACAAAAGACACACCGACCATATTGGACGATAAACAACAAATCATATTTTTAAATACCACATTCATAATATTGTTTTGATTAATACAAACAAAACAAAATATAACAATATAAAACCAACGATGTAGTAATACATACATAATTTTTAGCACATTGTATTACATAAAAAAATTAATTAATAATTTCTCAAACAAATTGTAAATAATACATCGTTAGAGGAAATAAGGCATAGTGTAAAGTAAATAATCCCATGCTTAACATAACAAAGATCCTGCAACTAAAAAATGTTGGATTATTTTGGATTTTGCAATATCATATACCTATATTTTGGTTGTTTAAGATATTTCCCACATTAATTGTTTATGATGACGCCGTATGTACCGCTTTGTAACATAGTATAGTAAGTATCCACTGTTAACAGTTGGTTCGATATCACATTTGTTGGTCGACTATAGTTTGATAATACAATTGTAAATAAAACACAACTTGCTTATAGTGAGAAACGTTTAAGAACAAACGTAATTCAGGCACGCCTATTTAAGGACAGGCTAAAATGTGGAAGATACTACATTAAAAATAAATGCGCGGTTATATTTTTAATTTTTGGTAGCGCCACGGCACACGGAGTCGAGACAATATATTATAATATCTCTTGTAAAAAGTTTATAGCTGCAATAACCGTAAACAAAACGGAACGCATACGCGCGCGCGCGCGCACGTCATAACCATCACATCCATCTTCTAAAGGTTAACGGTTATAAGTGTTTTAATTATAATGATGTTATTGGTATACTCTTATTTGAATATAATCCTTCTGAAGATTATTTGAAAGAAAAAGAAAACGACATTGTACAGTGTGTGGTGCACCAACGCGCACGTAGCACTTTGAAATAAATCAACAGTGGGCAAAACAATTTATAAAGAAACCGTGTAAATCAGATTTGTAATATTCTGTGTCAAACGAATGATAAAAAAAAAAACCTTCCCAACATAAAAGCAAATGAAAATGGCGTTTGGACAGTGAATCGTTTCCGAGAGGAAAAAGAACGGTCACGCGCAAGACGCTATACGCAGGTATATTATAAAGTAACAGTAATAATATAATAATATTACTGTATCCAACAATCGCAAACGAAAGGCATCTATAATATATACGTAAAGCTCTGCAATACACCGAAAACAGAACCTGTAACTTCAATTTATTGTTTCTGCTGAATATTAATCAAAAATCGGACTAAACTAAAATAACTTTAATTCGGTCATGCGTTCAGCAAAATTATTTAATAGCAGTATAAATAAATGCGTTTGCACAAAATATTTAACGACGAATATTTTTGAATCGATAAAAATCTGTTCACAAAAATTCTTTGCTAGAGAACTAGGTTTGTCCTCGCTTGCCGTCTGATCATTGCGGTCAGTTAATTTATACATTAACATGTTATCAATTGAAAAGTTTGAAATTTTTCTTTATTTTTCTTTTTCTTAGAATTTCGATAGACCTATGACCTGTATATGCTGTAATACACTACAGCTAGTTCAGTTGGACATTAGGAACAGGGAGGAGGGGGAATAGAACATATGCTAAGACAATTAACGTATTATGCTCGGTATTGTGCGATATTGTGGCGAGGCAGTGTTTACGGTCACTAGTTCAAAACACTCTGCCGTGTATAACGAGTTGAAAAAAAATAGTACTCGATATAATATTGTACTTTCATACACAACTTTGCTGACTTTCATATTAAAACGTTTTGACAAGATCAAAAACGTGTAATTTTAAACAGGCGGAATACGATACGTTTGTGCAGTGGAAAGCGTACGTCTCGTATCGTGTCCTAACGCTACTATATGGAAATCGGTACCAACACGTTTTACATTTTCATACGTATGTACTAGTTTTTTTTTTTTATATTTTGTTAAAATGGCTGCAGTGTTGCACTACAACAGGTTTACGGATCAATAATTTATCAACACCTACCGCCTGTAATTAGTTGATTTCGACACGATCTTATCGCATTTGAAAAATCGCAATATGAGTAATATGATTTGCATGCACGATAGCCGTTAAACATAAGATGACGGTCGATGGACAAACACAATGTAATAATATGGAGTGTTTGTGACTCACGA
>JASXSY010000706.1:0-27500 GCA_034509805.1 Sipha maydis | reverse complement strand
ACCTGTCGAAGGCGGCGGCTAGTGGCATTGGCCCACGGCAAGGTAATCCTACCACCGCGAACAAAAAGAAACGCGGATGCTTCGACCATTGAGGAGGAGGTCTTTGACCGTCAGAAATGTTTATTTTATCTATGTCGCTCTCAAAATAGCTTGGTAAACTTTTGTGTTTTTATTTTTCAATACATAGCATCAGCGCACTCTCGAATATATTGTACAGGCGTACATGCTACGCGATCACTACACGAAGCGTTGCCCCCGAGACCGTGCGAAAAGCCGACAGATGACGCATAATATACATTCGTCCCATCGGACTTCAAGAAGATAGAAATCGGTCAATGGACAAAAATAATGGACATCGGCCCGTGACTGACTAAAACTCATTTATTATTTGCGCCTTGATTATGCGCCACTATAAAATAATTCACGAATAGGAAATAAAACAAATAACAAAATTAAGTGTTTAGGTGTATTCGCGGACAGTAACAAAGCGTAAAAAAATAAAATAGTCATAAAACTTGAAAATATCTATTTTCCGTACTCAAATTGCCTTTGAAAATCCGTATTCGTTTCACTACCGACATGTAATATACAATGCAAAAATTGCCCTGCGACCGAAGATAAATAACAAATACGGATTACAATGTTATGGGTATATTACATGATATTCTACGATCCAACCGATACACTTGCATTAAACCATTGTACTTATTTTCTTCAATACAGTAATATTGTAATCAAGTTACGATAAGTCCAAAAGTTCAGATACGGACTATATTAACTATCGAATGAATAATTAAAATATAAATAAATACACATGTTTCTTAAAGCAAATCATATTATTCCTGTCGAGTACGGACACTTTTTCATTAAAATATACTTATGTAATTGTCGCGCGCCGAGAATAATCTGTTTTACTTCAATGCACATAGTTATTACAATATTGCGTATTATCCCGGAGAACAAGCGTGGGATTCCGATAGTTTTAAAATATAACGATTAAATGACCATCCCTGAAGACCAGCCAGTAATGGGTGAAAACGACCTAGGCACCGTCGCTATAATAATGTGCTCAGTCCGTCGTGGAAAAGGGCAAATATTATTGATAAGTTTTCGGGTTTGCTAAAAGTATATTATGTGATTAAGATAATATATTTGAAAATTCAAAGCTCTGTGCATACGGAGGCTTGCGCATAGTTTTACCTCGCACATTTGTCATTAATTTCTTTAACTAAAATATACATATGAATTTTTGAAAGATTAACATTTGTGTTACCTACACGCACGAAAAAATAAAATAAAACAAAAAACAAGAAATATTATAAATGTATGCGTAAAAGAAAAAAAAATTATGAAATATTTCTCATCCTCCACGGTACACTAACTTAGTATAAGTGCTTGTACAACTAGCAACAATTTACGCGTTCACGATAAATGTATACGAACGTGTGTGTGTTTACGCGTCAACTCGCACGCATGGCAACGAATACGAATTCTACGCACGCAGTCAACAATACGTGTGCTATCGATGTTTCAAAACTTTTAGCGAAAATATTTAAAATAAAATTTCTTTACGTGTACAGCGCAGTAGTCGATTTATGTTCGCGGAATTTCGACCGTGTATGTGTGTATTATGTACCACCAGTCAGTCAAATAACAACCACCACGAGGGTCATTGGCCGATTTGTCGGTTTAAAATGCTCGCGCGTCATACAAAGCAATATTCAAAGTGCAATGTACGTGGTGCTGCAACAGCAGCAACCTATCTACGTCACATGCGCGCGCACAAGAGAGGCGTGCTGTGCGTGTCTACAACATCCTAGTGTAGTGTACAGTCTCGTCGTCGTTCAATCGTCATCATCATGATTATTTTCATTTTTTATACATTGCATTTTAGATTTTTCTCCCTCTACTCCTTCTCGTTTCCCCTAAATCCATACAGCACATGCGAACACCGGTCGAGACCAGCTTTGAGCCGTTTGCGGCGCCTGGTAACCGCGCGTTACAACATAATAGCAATAATAATTGGGTCCTCGGATTGAGAAAGCGATGCTGTGGATTTCGCCGATCTGCCACAGGTTAATTCGCTTTCGTATGGTTTTGAACACATATATTATAAATGTATATACGCACGTATAATAATATTTATGAACATTATTAAACACGGCTGACGACGACGACGACGATGACGGCCGTGGCGACGACTCGTCCTTGCCTGAAGATGTATTTTAAGAAAGTCCAGTTAACGGCTACGCGGCGCCACACTAAACCAGAACGACCAGTTTCGGTCGTCGTTTTCTTCCTCCCGGGTTGTACACACTCGCATACAATATGAATTGATTATACATACTACGCATGTACTCGTATACGCACAGACACGCGCGCGCGTTAACGCGTATATACAATATTATATTAAATTTTATCGGTCGCATCTCACCTATCGCGTTTAAACGTACATTTTTTCACAGTTGGAACATTTAATAATATTACACACGCTCGTGTGTGCGAATCTAAAAATACACACGCGCTCCTCATACATATAATAATATTTTGTACGCTTGCTGCTTGAACGGGCCCGGGCGAGGTGCGATAACGGCGGCAGCACGTCGATGTAGGCCGCGTCGCTACTGCCGCTGCCTCGGTTAGTTGCCGCGACGCGTATATTACTATACTATCGAGAGATACGTATTTACTGCATTATTCATGTATAAATATCTAGTGTGAAAAATAATTATTATTTTAAAATTAAGTCGTACGGGCAAGTTATCAGCGAGAATTTGGAAAGCGAACGAGGTGAAAAAAAATAAATATATCTTATCATAGAACTGACTGCATGATTTTTATTATAGGTATTTTATATTGCTAAAAAACGACACTGTACCACTAAACTATATGTTCTTTCCGTCGCTGTGTGTCTCCGTAAATGCACGCCAGAGCCGTTGTTTTCGCGGTGTTGGAATAGGTTTTTTCTCTCGTTCTTGCAATTAGTTCCACTCGGTTTCGACTTGGACGACTTGATCGCTTATGCAAATAATGCTGCCGATCAGGTATTATTCATTTTCAACTCGTCCGATCGCGGCTGTCCAACAATGACGATGGCGCTATCGCGACCGCGACGAACGAGGGCACAGCATTCGCGTCAACGTCTTTTCCTATATTCAAAGTCCCCCCTTCCCCGTCCACAAAATACGTACAAGCTGCGAGAACATTCGCCACTGACAAAACAGCTGAATAATCGTGCGCCCGGTGAAATAAACGGGAATAATCACGATAAAATCTCGATTACAATATTATTGCAACGACAGAAATCGACGCGTGTATTATCGATCACAAAATATCACTTATCTACGTCTACTATGCATGGAAAATATGAACACGAGTACACAATACAATATATAGGTGTATATACACAATACATATTATAAACGTCGAGAAATCGCACGGCCAACAACGTGTAGATACACTGCACATGACTTGAGCACGTTATACTTCGAATCAATTGGAAAACTAGACATTGAGTCGCATTAAGAAGCTGCACGCGTCATCGATTACTCCAATAGTCACCGCATGTATCTACGAACAACAATATATAAAACAAGATCTATACATTTTCATCGGCTCACTAGCCGTACATATTATTATAGTATATAAGACGCGACGGTGTTCGAAAAGCTTTTAAATGTAATGCCTGTGCGAAATTTATTATTTTTATTTTGGCAACACGTGAGTTCGGTAATTTCGAACACACAATTTCTTTTTCGACACACATACATATATACGTACAAAATAGGCCAGTTATTTTTCACCAGAAATGCCTACGTCCCCTTTAATAGTCCACATTATTGTTTTCGCTATTTTAAGAAACAACCCACAACGAGCAGAGATTTTTCTTTCGGGAAACTGTAACATATAAATAATTTCTTCCTTTTACAGCGAACTGCGGAAATAGCAAATATTTTCTACACGTTTACGTCGGAACCAAATTTTTCCTGCAATAATATTATTATTATTATCATTATTTATTATTATAGCCACATAGTCTACACAGGACCTTCGACTTATCAAAAATGCTGATACGAGCATACATTAATGTATGACGAATATGCGTAACAACTAATAGGTGTACATAAAACCTTGAAAAATATGATAATATTTACAAAAATAATTAATTTATTAACTCATATCCGAGCTCATATCGTACGCTAAAGAAACGCATATTAATATAACAAAATATTCTTTTCACGCGTTTATATTATATACATATATATTATGGTATACATTTATTAAACAAAGGAGAATAATACAATAGTTATTTTGCATCTTTTCACCCTTCAGCCAATAAACATGATTTATACTCTTTAATGGTCATTGAAATTATTGTAAAACTCTATCGTCCAAAATGTAACTAACTTCGGGTAGTGTACAAAATCGAGAGAAAACGAATCTACAACGTTTTTCAATATATAAGAATATTAAAAAATAATTTCTTACAAGTTTCTACCTTACAGGTGTGTTTGCATGTTGATTAATTTTATGACAAACAAGCGAAGTATATAATTATCTAAAATGTTTCTAGATAAAAATAATTAAAAAGAACATAAAGAATAGTCGCATTATAAATGGAGTTTAATAAAGCCAATATTTTCAAAAAATAAATAAATAAATATATTAGCGTTGTATTATAATTAGCGCAGAAGGCACAGCTTATGCAGTTGCTTTATGTCCGAGATGAATAAATTGCATACATTTTTCCGCCTACGTCCGACACGTCTCGGTTTTTAAAATAGCAATATAAACAAATATCGGTTTATTTTTGTTTATTTCTTGCATATACTGCCACGGTAATAAAGTGTAGTAATTCCTACCATTCCTTCACAGTTCTGTGTGTTATAATTAAAAAAACATTAAAAATGGATAGTATGTATAGTTGTATGTGTCTATTAATATGTATAGTTGTTAAAATTACATAAAACTGCGTAGGAATAATACATATATACGTGTTTTCTTTGAACTTTGGTACTGTCCAATACTTTTAGAGCTTTCAAATGGTTCACTATTATTGATTAGGTATGTTATTAACACCAGACAAGCGTAAAATATTATATTATCATATACAGACACATCTGGGCGTCGCCCGTTAACGATACGAAAGTCGATGAATCAATAATCTTCGATCATACATTTTAATTTTGCCAGACATTTTTGAACATCTAACATAAACAAAAATAATGATTAAACACACACACACACACACACACACACGACGCACGCACGTGTATATATTATACAACATATAAACTATAACAATATACGTATAAATAATAAACATAAATATACTGTTATAGTTTTTGCCGATACAATAACCTTCGGAATTTCGCGGTTACTGTAATCTTGATAACATGTTATGTGCTGTATCGGTGGTGGTGGGGACGTATGAAAAAAGTAAAAACCTGTCCATTTGACCAAATCGCAATAAATATGAAAAAAAAATATTAATAATAAAATTCTCATAGGTCATAAATTTCGAAAGAATAAATTAAATACACGCCGATCCTTCATGACTGGTGTACTTGGCCAGCATTTGTCACTGGTGACAATTTACCCAGTGGTATGGGAGGCCTCACATGTGAAATGGTTTCTGGCTCGTACCGGTGGACTGTCGGTAAACTTGACACAAGTCAAAAAACCATCAATATTAGCATAAAACTTGGCATGAGCTCTCACGCGGCTATTAACTAGAAGTCCGACTGGCCGTAAAAACTATAACATTTTTAAAAATTAACTATATATTCTATACAATAACAATATATACATTTTTTGTATAAAGCAGAGAAATTAACTCAAGTTGTATAAAGTTCATATTTATACTGTATAAAACAGTGTTTTCCAAAGGGTGTGCCTTGACAACTAGAACTTTTTTTTTATAAAAACACATTATATACCTAACGATTTTTTTCACACCCGCATTTCTTGTTCAACTGATAAAAGTCGTTCACGTTTCTTATTTTTAATATTTGTAGAGCGGAGAACCCAAGTTCACAGAGGTATGTTGTAGAAAATAGTAATAACATATTTATAATAATTTCTATAACTATCAGATACTTTGTTTTTACTAAAACTCCTAAACTGGAACTCAATTACTTTATTATACTAAGTTTATGCTTCTCGGTCCTGAACCACTTATATTTAAAAAATAGATAATATTTATCCAAAGTATGCCGTGACTTATAATAACTATTAATAATGTGCCGCGATGGAAAAAAAAGTTTGGGAACCACTGGTATAACACATGGAGTAAATATTTCAAACTATACATATAGGTATATATCCTAAAGGTAGAATAAAATGGTGCAATTATAAGTTAATTAATAATAAATTATGTCAGTGTATACGGTTTTTCTTACTCATCTTTGAAATTTATCGTTTTCACAAATATTACCGTACCGTCTTACACAAATACTTCAACACAAGATAGATTTTATAATCAGACAATATAACTGACATACCATTTAATTCAAACTGGTCATAATATGAACTTATTAATTGGTCAACTGTATAACCCGTGTTAGAATACACAATTATCGTGACAAGAGTACACCTGTGCTGGGTAATGACAATTCTTGTAAATACATATGCATTAGTCGTGTTGAAGCAAAAACTTATACTGGTGTTTTATCACCAGTGACAAATTTTGGCCAAGTACACTGGTCGTTAGGACCGGCTTTAGACGCGTATATTTTTAGCCATGGCCGGGTACCTATTAACACGTACCTATACGCGTGTAGACAGTGTCTACTAGACACATATGCGTACAACCTTACGCATACTATACAATATAATAAAAACGGACCAATGAAGTATCACTTTTCAACGGGTCAATAATCGAAAATATGGCGAACACGACCGTGTCCTCTTCACCTCGTCCTATTCCTTCTTATCATATCCTTTCCTGACTACACGACGTCTACGGCAGTGGTGATCACGCGCATGTTTATCGGTTGTCAATCAACGCAAATATATATTCCAAAAATAAAATATAATAATATATACTGTTTTGCTGAACGCAGAACAAAATTATAACTATATTGCAGTTAATTGAGGAGTACCGGAACGGTTGAAAGACTCGAGCGATATTCGTGTAATTAACACACGTGCTTACGTATGGTTACGATGTACAAAATAATATTAAAATAACATAGAATACACGAGAATTTTCTCAACACACGCTTGGTACTGTAAAAGGGACGCAATGAAATTACGATTGCGACAAAGTAAAAGAGTAGCCAAAATTAACCGGTTGTGACACACCTATGTAAGCGCGAGCATCAGGAAGTTGCGGTAACATTGAGATTTAATTTTTATTTTTATTAGAATTAGAATAATGAAAAATCGCTACCGTACGAACTACTGTAATGTGCAATATATATATATATACAATAATAATAATAATACGTAAAACGCCACCACTACCACCGCTGCCACCACCACCACTGGACTAATAATAGGTCAACTTTGACGTCATCGAATATATAGAACAACTACGGTGGCGGGCCAAATGAATAAAAAAAAAAAGAATGAAACAATGAAACTGTAGGCGACGAACAGTATTATAATATATAGTTGTAATATCATATATTAATATTACAAATTTGAACGAATGACATACCAGTAAAACCTGATTTTTTTCTTTTTTAAAATACACCTACTTAGTATTATATAGGAACATATAGTAAAGGACATTTAACCAAGCCATACGCGAACACTTACGGTTAGTGGATTTTCCATAGAAATAAAATAAAAAACGATTTTTTGGGACGAGTGGGGTGGGTGGGGTGTCGAGTTGCCATATATTAAAACCACCCTTTTTGTATCACCGTGTATCGTCATAACCATAGACCACCACAAGCACTATAGAACACAAACAAGTACTATATAATATAATATAATTGTCGTCTCTGTATGCATTATACTTAGCTGTTAGCACGAATAATGAAACACTTTTGTCGTTCGGCTTATATTAGGTCGTTGACACGAATTTTCACTAAATGACCGCCACTCCGTTGTCGCCACGATCACCACGGATGAACGGAACGGATTAGAATTTATTTTTACCGCATATTATTAATATTATTAAACTCGTACGGGAATTTATTACGTAAATACCCTAACGCGTGTGTTGCACGCCTACAAACACGCACGCACGCGCATCACGAAATTATATTATAATATATTTACATCGTATTATAATAATAACTTAATTTTTCACCACGGATAAAATTTATATTTATATTTAATATACATACTTGAAAAAAGCAACAGCAGCAACAGTAGTCTTTTGGAACTTGTGGTCTTTGTTCTTATCAAAATTAAACGAAGGACATAACTAATCATCTTATATCACACACACACACACACACACACACACATACATAATATTTACTCGTATATTTTTGTTATCAGTCGTATATTTGCATTCTACGCGCATTGTTAGGAGTATTAGAAACGACTTGGGCGTGCGCGCGAGCTTGCTATTAAAGTGAACAGCAGAGAGAAAGAACGAGTGAGAAGGAGAAAGAAGTGAAAAACTGAAATTGCACAACGAGCACAAGCACTCGTATCTTGACAACAGCGAAATTATCTCGAGATAGTCATGGTCGGATTGTATTATTAACAGTGTCATAACAATATTATAATACACGCGCACACAATGGTACTCGTATCATTATATTATATTATTATTAATAATAATGGACGAATTTACATACGCACACGTGCGAGTGAAATATGTGTACAGTTTCGAGGCGATCGAGCGATTTCTGCGTGTCAGTGGCAATTACAGAATGTGCTTTAAAACATTTCAAAACGATAACGTGAAGATTGCTGCGGTAAACGAGGGGTGAAGGGAAAGAGGTCGCGAACGATAAGCCAATTGACAGTGGAGATTTGATATAAATGATGGAAGGAAAATAAAAAATAAAAATACAGCGGTCGGGACAGCTCGGTGTGGAATTACACTTACATAGCCTGTAGAAATAATTGCCGAATTATGGACGATTTCATTATGCTACCAAACCGTACGCAAGTACGGACACAGAGTGGCTTGGAGGAAGATCAATTATGCATACCAAATGTTTCAGTAGTCCCCTTAAATCCTTCTCCCGTTCCGCTGCGTTCCGGTTAAACATTTAATAGAGTACAGCATATCACATACGATCGACAATACGCGGTCGACACATTGCACAAAACTGTAACCATCCCCCACACACACGGCGGAAGTTTGTACGCAGTTCCAGAGGCTGAGCATGGAAAACAACGAAACAACAATTCACGACAAGTTGTACGTAGGTAGTCGACGACCCCCCTAGGCCTTAAATTTCCTGGTTAGGTTAGGTTCTTGTTAAATATATTTCCATCGGGAAACTTCACTTCGAGAGATGTTAACTTGTCCGTCGTCGTCGCACGGACAAACGACGGTTTAAAATCAAATACGGTACACCGTTAATCAATACGATCACACGCGTATATATCGTGTATACAAGCGCACAAGCTGTAAACAAACCCACCGCGTACTATGCGTGCGCACATCGGACGTGTGATGATAGAAAATAATCATAAAACAAAAAATGATAGTTTTTTTCGAAAAGCCTAACGTGCTCGTGGGCGACTCGAAACGTCCGGGAGTGAGTGTGGGCACAGCAATAATAACAATCATCGCCGTCGAGCATCAGACATTTCCATAGCAGGGACACCGTCGCGGCTGAAGCTCAGGCGGATCAGCCAACGACCGTTTAAACACACGTAATATTTAAACATATAACAAAACGAATATCGAAGAAATTCAATTAGAGCGGATGAATAGTGCTGAATGATTTGGCGAGAAGGTAACGTGAAATATCCGAAATCGTTACACACACACAACCTTGAAAGCCGTCGCTGTTTCCGATCTCGGTCCACACGCGCCATCGTCGAAAGCTCTGCTTCACAGGCCGGAAGCCAAAACGCTTATGGTGCCAAAGGAATGTGGCGGGCGGAGGCGTGTGAAAGTGCGACGCAATTTGCCGGTCAAGCCGAGGTCATCGGTTACTCTTCCGACCGAATGAGAACCCCTGGCCGCCGTCGCCGCCGCTTCTACACCGAACGATTGGCCGGCGTGGCGGCGCCACGGTGCCGACATCTTCGTAATGACACCTGTTACTTCGGACCGCCATCGAATGTTACAATATCTATACGTTTATGCGCGTGTGCCGGCGTGTACACATTATGATCGAGTGTACGCATATATTTGTTTAGACGTTTTTATCCCCCCCCCCCCCCCGTGGACAGTTTAAACATAACGCGTTCACCTCATCAGATATACGTTATATTTAATGAGTACATAAAAAAACAAGCAAACAAGGTGTTTTATATACCGATTTTTTCGACGACGCAGTCATTGAATTTGTTCTATATTTTCGCGGAGTTGTTAATAAACACTCTCACCTGAGGGTCTGTGCACGTAAAATCATTTTTCGTTAGTTCAATTGCAGTTTCAATTCATTTTTTGAATGTACCATTATTATGACTGCGACACTAGAGCGATTCTCCATTTTTCGACCCAATTACCCGAATTTTTCAATACGTATTGATAACAGATTTACATATATAAATTTACAAAAAATAAAATTCCGGGGAGTAGTAACGTTGTTCGGCTCAAGAAATCATTTAGAATTTAAAATATGTATATATATATATATATACATACAAAACGAAACTTAAGTGTATGCGTGTGTGTGCGCGCTTGTCACAGGGTTTACGTGCAGTATTATTGACTAGATAATCAGTTAGAACTGCATCATCCACGCTTTACACAGCAATACGTCTCACGAGGAACTGCTAAACCGAAAAATGTTTGCTACTCACGCTGCTCCAAAACAACAAATATATTTCTCGTAGCGACAAAACGAAAAAAACAAAAATTATTCGTTATTATACCTTGCTCATAAACCAAAACGATGAAAAAACAAATCAAAATAAACCTACTTCCTATTCCGAAGCATTAGTTGCGTTTAATAACATATATTGAGGTTGTTGTATGCGCAGATGCGAGGATGAAGATGAAGATATAATATTGTCACTATTACATTATTACTATTGTATATTATTAAATACTATGTGCAATGGTAAAGATTGTGATATAATCTTTATATTATAAAGGTAAAATTTGAAAATAGCACATTGCACAACAAACGTGAGTTGCCAAATTTAAGTCATCGGGACCAGTAATATCGTGACAGGAATATGGTGAACTAAGTCAGAATCACAAATTGTAAAGGGTCGCACAGTTATAGTGTTTCAAACGTATTTATTTTAATTTTATTGATCCTTTAGTTGAAAAAAAGCAGATTTTCAAGTTTTCCAAAGTAACAAACGAAACTTTTCACGACACTGAACGGGATACATTGGCGATAAATCCATACTAAATTGTGCGTAATGCAAAAGGCTCGTGTCTCGTTTCATTCAGTCAATATAAATTCCATTAATTAGATTAACCTACACTAAATAAAGCGTTTATCACACGCGCGCACGATCGACGTGAAGAACGCATCACTACGGTTTTTGGCTTATGTTCAGGCGCCATTGTATTGCACGAGGGCACATGACTAACTAAAAATTGTAAAAGACGAGTATTGCTGCAGATTTCGCACTAAGAAAATAAAAGGAAGGAAAATAACGACGCGGAAAAACTTTCACGAAATTCATTAATAATCAATGCGTAGCAACTCCGAATGGAAATGTATACGTATACATGGCTTACATAATTCGAAATAGTGTTCGTCATATTATTACTATTTAGCACACTGAATGCAATTCAAATAGGTTTTTAACAGAATTCGAGATAACCATATAAAACGTATAAAACGACACCCACACACACACTTGTCATACATAAAACCCGTGATTGCACGATTTGGTTAATAGAATATCATTACACGACACATGTCTAGCTAGCCACAGGTCGTGTCACCGCGAGAACGCTCGATTCGTCTCACAATTTGATCAAGGAGATGGCAAGTCTGGATGATCACTTAATTACGCGTGACACCTCTCAGTTTAACCACATGAGCATTCCGAACGGTGTCCACTTGTGCATGTTAGTGTATCGTTGTAATATAATTAAATACAGGTAATATTATGAATGGATATGTACGAGTAATAAATAAATAAAAAGACATCTCCAAAAAACAAAATAACAACCTACTTTCCACAACCATAACAATATACAACATATAATTTATAATCATATTAATATACGACTAATACAGAGAAGATCAAGAAAACAACCGAAATTGAAGTGCAATGTATAAGTTTTACTTTGTGTACATTTATATATATATATAATGAGCCGTCGCACGAATATGATCAGAGAAGCTTATTATTCAGTGGAAATAAATAAAAACTAATATGTATACAAAGCCAACTCGTATTTATCTCAATATAGTGTCTACGCACTGACTAGTTTGCGAATAGATACATAATGGCGTGCAATGTCAATAAATATATACAAACATATTTTTATAAATGCAGTAGTTCGTACGGTTGAAAAGTGAGAAAACTTCGGATGTTCGAAAAAAATTAGTATACTGCAATATGTCAAAATGCCTATTACATGCAGTTTAAGCGCAAACTATACGAAAATAACACAAGAGTAAAAACTTAAAAATACTTATTCTATACCTGTATTGTACTAACTAGAGTAATTTTACAAAAACAATCAAATGCAGTAAATGTAGTCGCTGAATTGGACACAAATATATATAAAAGAAAAAAAAATTTACATATTTAATGCGCTTTTGGTCAGTGAACTGCAACAACATAGCATGGAATAAAATGTATTTGATTAATAAAATTACATCAATGTCACACAAGACACATTATACCGGACTAATGATGGAGCGACAGATAAAAGGTCATAGACAATAGTTGTGGATGAATAAGAAAAATTACATATATTTTCACAAGCTAACATATATTTGAATTGAAAACAAAAAAACTCCCAAAAAATCAGTGCATTATTATAAATTATCAGTTAATCTAACAAAACATCCCAACTGCGTGCATGCGCAAAATATGCGTTAATCAAAGTCCAAAATAAGCTCAACTGAAGTTATAATACCGTAAGTTTTATTTTTTTTTACATTCTGAAGGACGAACTGTCGATGACAAACGTTTTGGAAACTTTATTTTGAAAATATTTCAACACGATAGCGCTACGTCCTTGAGCGATGCACCGACCGCGCTAGAAGCGGGAAAAAAGAAGTGTATAAATTATAACCGATTTTGATTTTCAAACGCGTATTTAAAACAGGTATTAAATGAACAAAGAAATATTCAGTTGAATGTACAAGTATATAATATTTATATACATAAATATGTATATTACTACAACTACTACCACTACTGCTGCTGCTGCTGTTGTTAAAATCGTTACGTTAAACTATACTATTTCGCCGCCGCGACATCGAGTATAGACATACGTTCGTGGACACAGACTGAAGTCGATAATTGCAAAACTTCGAAAAATATTAAATATTAATTTTCCACACGTAAATTTATGTGTGTCTAAGTTCTGAAGGGTACAATTGTATTATTCATCAAACGGTGGCGGGGGATCGAAATTACAATTAATTTTGTAAAACTCATAACGGTTTTACGCACGACAAAAACGGTAAGGGAATGATCTCTTCTCCCGGCCAACGAGCTAAGAACAAACGAAGTATTAGTGATACAAGGATAAGCTTTAGAAGATACCACGATCTTGAACCAAACCGATCGGTCAAATATATGCATAATATCCATAAATCTTTAAAAGATATCTGTTACATCGCTAACCCGCAAATAATTCCGAGTAACTTTATAATAACGACTTTAGATTTCCATTTACACACGTCACTTGTGCATATTTTAATAAGGGATATATATGTTTAAAAAACGTGCAAACCAAGGATAAATATAAACTATAGTAATAAATAAACATTCGCTTATTAATTGAATCTTTCGTTTTTTCGGATCACTTCACCAGTTTTATAAGAATCGATATTGACGGAAATAATTACTTCGAGAAGGGAAAAGTTTAATTTATAAGAGTCCAAGGCGTAAATAAATCGTTTATAATTATCAATAACAATTATTATGTAACAATTCCCAACCCCGAGTGTGATACAGGGTGTAACAGAAAGTTCGTAAACGAATTCCAAAACAAATGTAATGTTCAAAGTGTTTCTGAGACGTTCTGTATATAAGTACATAAACAGTACACAGACAACTATATCTATGTACACATATTTATTTTTTTGTACATTATGTACATGATGTTTAATACGTCACACTAATACAATGTCAGTATTAAGTTTTTAAAAAAAAGCGTAAAATATTTCAATTGAAGTCGGCCTGTTGAATTGGAAGTAAAAAATATCGGCTTGCATACAGGATTATTTTATCAAAATTATAACGGATAATGAAATCGTTTAGCAGTAAATTATAATAATCTGATAATAATACGTTTAAGGATCTCGTACATGAACGTGACTACCGTACTGCCATACACACAACCGTATCGCAACAATAGATTTAATACAATTAATCAACACTATATTATCATTGTAAATAAATATGTGCAGAGAGTTACGATAGAAATGAAAAATACGTTTAGCGGAACAACTTTTCAGAGTTGTTTAAAATGTAACCGTAATACGATAATGGATAATGGATAATGGATCTACTATTTCTCAATTCAAATACTCAATATTTTACCGATATAACGAAATGAGGGCAAAACGTTTTATGAGTGTATATTTTTCAATAATATGATAACTCCATATAAACGCCTATAGATACGATATCATTAGAAAACCAAATCTGAAACTAACTGTTGTTGTATGATAAGTAAATAACAAACCAATGAGTCGTACGCACATACACAACCCGTATTGTTGCGCAACTATAAACACCGGCATGTTTGTATTACTCGACAGACATCTATTGTTATCAATTTTCGGGCACCGATATGGATAAGACGTAAGAAGACTAAGAAAAATGTAAAAAATCTTTATTTTGATAAGTATATTTTTTTAATCTTTACTATTTACTCGAAACCGAGCAAAATATAATACAGATAAGTCGATGCGTGTGCAACAATGTTTTTTTACAGATGCCAACAGAGCTAGAATACCATGGCGGTAGGTATGAATGAAATATACAGTGAGTTTCCACGACACAGTGTTTTTAAAATATACAAAACAATACACGTTGATGGACCGAATATAAGATCTGAGATGTTTTTACAACCATCTTCAAAATATGAGCCACATCCAAATGTTGAGTTATGTATAATACATAAGTACCTACATAAGATTCAAAAATATGTAATGTACATTACGTGTTCAAAATAGTAAATCAAAGAATCAAATGTAATTTCGTCCACTTTGAAGTATACTCAACTGTGCTAATGTAGTTGGGTATTCTTGCATACTACTCCCAGACGATTTTGATATCTTCACAAGTAAGTCAAAGGTGAACGCATTTTATGACCTCTGAGCTGCTACTGACGTCATACGACTAGTGGGAATACCTTAAGTATATACCAGAGTTATTGAAAAAATTCGCAGATGTGTCGATTATGCATTTTGTGTATTCGTAGTAATGAGATATAAAAACTGCATAACAACAATTTTTCTAGTTCAAATAAATGTAATCTATTTGAAAGTTCCAAATCAAATATTTGTATGCCAGATTTATCGATACAGTATATTTCATAAACAACGAAAATGACTAACTGTAAATATGTAAAACAAATTATTGTTCATAAATTAACAATTTATCAGTTTTGTTACCTATGTAAGTATTATAATATACTACGGAAATCTCAATGTAAATATAGTACACAAGCAGCATACATAAATGTCTCAATCCGTCGATTATTAATGCTATTCGAATACGCACCAATGACACAGTCGAAAAACTTGATGAAGGCTAAACTAATTCCGTTCGACGTACGCATCATTGCCATACGCACGTGTATTATTATTATTATTATTATTAAAGTCCTACCACGAGTGTGTCGGAGAATCATGATACGATACATTCACGTAATACTATGTATAATTTAACCGCTGCACAATTGATGTCCACCATGACCTTGAGAGCATGGCTCTAATATTATATGTATACATAGTACGAATACAACCAAGTCCATGCATACGCGGCAATGTCTGATCTTGATAAAAATATAAATACGGCAGTTATAGTATAATAGTATCCTTAATATTAATAGATCAGTTATGTTGATTGATAAGCACTATTGCTGGTCCATTGCATGATAACTTAAACCAAATGTTTGGTCAATGGAACGTAATATCCTTTTCTGGTTGGCTATATATTTTTCTATTCATGTCATAATTACTCTTAGATTTAATTGTTCAAAACTTTGGATTAAATATTTATTAGAAATTCTTATGCTGTTGAGCAGTAGTAATGGTACCGGTATATCATAATAAAGTATAAGAGGTGGTAGTCTCGTGTAGGCCTAAAATGTA
Source organism: Sipha maydis (assembly GCA_034509805.1). NCBI lineage: Eukaryota > Metazoa > Arthropoda > Insecta > Hemiptera > Aphididae > Sipha > Sipha maydis. Next base: position 10,932 of record JASXSY010000706.1, on the reverse strand, counting down.
AAACTCGACTGTATAAACGGACTCAGTACCATGCATAACACTTACATGGATCAATTAAGGTCAACATTAATATCGTCCAGTAATAACTAAATAATAAACTATGATATTAAAAAAAAAGTACAAACAAGTAACATACAATAAGTTTAACACTAATAAAATTATATTGATAACAATAAAAAATCGAACTCGGATGACACTTGAAAGTACACAGAAATTACATAAAAATTTTTTTACTACTATTTAATTTATGTTTTAAAGTTTAAAACCGTCTAGAAATAAACCTCGATATTCTGGAAAACAAATCATGTAAATAGGTATTGTATTCAGCCATTTTTTAAAAAATCTTATAGATGCACTTCATTATAATATATCATAACAATGAAGTGCATAATAAAAATGAATAATATTATTATACTTCGTACAAAAACTCGTTTTTATATATTTAATTGCTAATTATGATAATTATTGTTATATGCTATATGGTAAACGTTAATTGAAATCATATTGCGCAAAATATATACAGTTTGTAAATACAAATGATAAAAAAAGAATACTAACGCATAATATAATTATGAAATAATAAAAGTTATAGAACAATAAAAAATAATTCTTTCGATTATTAAATATACATAGTATGATAATAGGATGATACGTAAACATCGCAGCAACTATTGCGGACGATGAAAAAATATGCCAAAAACGATAAATTAATATGAACGTAACAAAGCGCCGACGTGCTCGATCGTCCTATTTAACACGTGATAATATTATTATTACGGTTTTCGATTTGAAACTTTAACGACATAATAGAGGATATAGTTTAAACGATTGGAGCCGTCGATATCCCGTCGTTTATTTTTCCAGTTAAGTACCATTATTATATCGAGATATCGATAACTACGACTCGTATTACCATACGTAGACGGCCAAATAATACTTTGCACCGACCGACCGAGACGCTTTTATTCGGATAAATTGCAATAACTGAAAATCGTATTTATATCGTGGGAAAAATAACGACTTGAAGAATACCTGAACCTTCTTAACAATGTAAGACACATTATTTTCGAGACCATGCAAGTTTTGAACGCGCTTCCAACAACACATATACAATGCTGTCAGAAGCTTATTCGTCTATTATCACTACCATGTTATATATTGTTCGATAAATTGTACTGAAGATCGGATTGCGTCACTCAAATTGTTAACTTTTTGAATTCGCCGTTTTGAACAACAGGACAACACTCGGCTCAAGAGTAAAGAGGGAGGGATTGTAAGAAACCGAGCAACCTTTCACTGTCCATCACACCCATACGCTCTCGTTCGGCTAGGATACTAATTATATGCCAAAGACAACGTAGAGAGAGGGTCCGACGAACAAAGGGGTGACGATTCCACGAAATAGTACTGGATACCGAGAACATTTCTCGGGGTTCACTGTCGCAACGTAGGCCGCGGCCTACATATCGTACATAATAGCGGCGCTCTCAGAGACGGCGATCCCTTATCGATTCCCACGCGAATGGCGCCAAGACCGGTGGAGTCTTTTCCTCCTCTCACGCCCCCGTAACACACACGCACACGCCCGTTCGTCGGTACGCCCCCGGTAAGGATGTCGTAGTGGATATACATGTATAAACAAGTGTATCTTTAGAATATAAAATAATATAAGTTTTCGGAACCCTATGAACACGCGCTAAAGCACTGCGCGATTAAAGGGACGCGGCGTTTATTATGATGTCCACACTCCAGCGCACGTGTCAAGCTAATATACCTATTACATAACGTACATAATGTACACGCATATAATATGTACTTACCTATGTGTACGTTCATGTTACATAACATTCGGAGTTCGACTTTAGAACCGATTCTCGTTCCTGTATATTATGTTGTCAAAGATATACGACCGACACAAAAACACTAATAATTTTATCGCACAGCGTATATACATATATAGGTTTATTATCAGATTTTTTTCGATCGCATGGTGTGTGTGTGTGTGTGTGTGTGTGTGTGTGTGTGTGTGTGTGTGTGTGCGCAAGTCTATATATTATATTATTGTATATTGCCATTCGCGGTTAGAATATAACGCGGCGCGCGCGCATTGACGTCATATCGCGGAAACTTGTTAAATTTCGCTCGATTTATTCGAGAGAGTTGAACCGAGAGATATACACGTGGCATACACACACGCACCACGTATATATATACTCGTATATACTAGTACAAGTTGACAAGTACCACCAACCCGTAGAACGTTGTATGGGAAAAAAACTTTAGATCTCTCGTCTTGGATGGCTAGAAATATTTTATGGGTTTGGGCAAATCTAGTTTTCTACGCTCCATATTTGGCATCTATAATGGACCCACGTGTTAGTCGTCGAGATGAGAGAACATCGTAGCTGAATAACAGAGACATTTAAAAAAAAAAAAACTGATAGGGAGGGAAATATAGGGAAAGAGAGAAAATGTTATTACTACTCTACAAGTCCAATCGATTTATGAATATGCTTTATTTATAAAAGCCCGCGAATAGCACGAACGCGTGCATGCCATTTTAAATCGACCTACTGAGCGACAACAGCAGTCCAATAACATTGCGCTTGCATCAACGTCATAAATGATCATGAATACATATAATGCGAAGCCTTTGTTACAACTTTTACTACATACTGTTTGGGAATGTAGCAATTAATTTAACGCGTACCTACATTTCATATACCGAACTAGTATATTTAAAAACATTGTCATCAATCCAAAAAAAGCGTATTGTTTTAGAATAATATTTCTAAAATAAATAAAAAGTAAAATTTAAATACCACAATAAGCCTAGAATATTGTTACCATTTTACAACGATTATTAAGCATCGGTAGTTATAAATGGCACATTAATGTTTACCTACGATACATTACAGCAGTACCACACTATTTACACTTATTTATTTAAGTAGATATTAATTGTACTTTTAAAATAATTGTCATTATTTCATAATATTTTAGAGACGAATACAATTAATACATGTACCTATTCATTTTGATAATTGCTAATTGGTTTTGTTAAATAACAGTACCTAGTAATAGAAATAAGAGTACGTTTAAGGTTTTAATTCCTGGTTAACAAATTTCAAGTTCTACATATCCGCACCAGCTCGTAATTAAAAACTATACCTATTAATGTATTTTTAGACAGTTTTATTTGGTCTGAGTTTATCATTCCAATTCATTATTTTTAATTTATATCACACAATCAAAATAATTTATTAAAAAATATATTTAATGAATGTAATGAATAAAAAAATGTATAAGTTTATAGTATACGTATGTATTACATTTCTATTAAATATTAATAGTAATTTGTATTTAAAAAGTATTACAGTTTATAATGTTATGATAAATAGAAAGTCTTATGAAATTAATTTTGATGTTAATTGCGTTTGAATTTCGACATTTTGAACACAATACATACTATATTATTAGGTTATTGTAGTATTTTATACTCGTCAGCAGTATTACAACAAATCAATGACAAACGTAAAACGATGTACAGAATGCTAGTAGCAAAGGATATAAGATTCTATGAGTAAAATAAAACTATGCGAAATGCGTTAGACATATACATTTTTGAATGACAGATAAGGAACACTACGTGACAATTCATTAAAGCGAGAAATGCATTATATATTGTTTCGCCAAGAAAAAAAAACATTTAATTTAAGAAAATATTACTGAAAAATAAAAATAAGAACCTTGTGAGTTTCTAATATCGATAAAAAATGTCTTTAGCAGTACAATGAAAATGGACATTGGGTTCTCTAGACAACGTATAATTCGTGACTAATTTCCATGATAACATTTTGTTACATCCCAAAATCGTCCCCGCAAAAAGACGTTCGAAACTTCTACTCAGCCGCATTGAATGTATATATTCATGAAGAACATGTAGTACATATTATATAAATTATTACATCGCGTATAACATATAATATACAATTCAATATATTCAATATTATACAACTTATTAAAAAAAAATTATAATTGTTCGTGTCATAAAATGAAATAAAAATTGAATTAATGGGATACGTAAAATATTTGTTGCGCAGTTGGTTTTCCCCTCGTCTGAGCACCATTACATGAGGAAGTTCATTAATTTATTATTTTATTTTATTCTTATGATTAACATTATTATTATTTTGGCTCAATCTTAACCGCGGGCAAGGTAACCACTTATTGACAGAAAATAAAACACCCAAATCAGTAACGGGGAGGGGAAAATTACTACAACACAATTTATTTATAGACCCAAAGTGTTTCTAAGATTAACGTTCTTCTAAAACCGGATTCCTCAACGCATTGCACGCACATATTGACCTCTTCTCCATACAATCGATCATATATTGCACTCTGTTATATCGAAGTGTATATTTTCGAGACCAATCTATATAATTTCGATGGTCAATTGCAACGATCAAAAAAATGGTACACATTATATAATGTATCACAAACGGCTGATAACGTTTAGCACGGGATGAACATCTGACTCGGGTCGCACTGAAGAGGGCACACACACCAGAGTACGGTCATCATTACTAAAAATCCAACGGTATATAATGGGATACAATTTAAAACCATTTTATACTTCTGCCGTTTTTTTGACAGTCACGAAATTGTTTTCACATAATATTGCTGTTCTACATCTAGATCTTATAACTGTTAAAAGTAGAAACGTCCGAAGCAGAGTTTTGTTTTTATACCATTAAACATTTGTCAAATAAATAGAAGCCTACTTGATGTGACGTATAATATACACATAATAAAAATGAGACATCGTGGCATATACTGCAATACACACACGATATGAATACATTGGCCGTTTTCGAGTGTATAACGTCAATCAAACGTTAATCGAATATTTGTTTTTTTTTCTTTTTTAAAAACGAATCGAAAATAAAATCATATTTGAAAGCTTAAATTGTAAATAATCAATATACGAACATATAGGGCGTGGGAGATGGAGTAGTGCGTTACTTTACATCATTATCTAATGCGAAACGTAACAATATAATAATATAATGTACACGACTGACAAAAAACTAAACTGATTGAATGAAAATAAACACTGCACGATCCGGGCGGCTTAATACAATATCAGCTGCAGGTGCACATAATAGTTGAGAAAATAGTATTTATTTGTCGTACAGGTTACCGCGGATTTAACCGAACACGTATTTCTATCGAAATCGTGTAATATACAGGCGTATTGTATAATTCATATTTGAATAAATTGGACCGATTCACGTTAATGGGTTAGAACAGTTTTAATACAGCAATCAGTGTACGCAACACAAGTAACACTTGAAAATAATTATAATGTGCGTATAAATATTTAACGTAATACATATATGGGTTATTAATTATATTTTAACATTCTAATACTTATATACGTACGAGGACCTCATAAAACGATGTACGAATGTTATTTTTAATATATTACCGTGTATGTTATAATATGCATACAATAATTTACATATTATGTGTACCGTAACTAATATCACAGTGCTTCCTGAAATGTACCGACTTTTTTTTTCAAATTTTCTATAACTATAGGTACCTAACCCAAATTGGTTCGTCATTTGTACATGCATGATCGTAAAACAATCTCTGACCTTGAAATGTTATATGCACACCGCAGCTATAGTGGAGAACACATTTTATTAAAGAACAACGGATTAAAATGTTGTCTGTCCGGATTTGAGTCGTCTAGAGCTCATCGTCGTCACCGTGTAATAGTGGATTATTATTAGTAAAAATAAAAAGTAACAATAATAATAATAATAATAGTAATAATAATAATAATAAAATAATAGGTAGATGATAGATAAGAATAGTAATATTATAATGGCGATGGATGTATGAACACCGCCGCCAACGTGACGCCAACGTTTCGCCGGGCGGTTTCCTCGCCATCACAGTGTTAGTACAGCGTTACAACGGACGAAAATAAAAATAATTTTTACGAACGGTCGATCAGAGGGATATAAAAATATTACAAAAATCTGATCTCAAAACGCTCTAATTGCCGTTTTATCCCGAAATGCATATCTCTGTGTATACTTCGCGCTCGTGTATTATATTTTATACTTGAACGAAATTTCGTTGGACAAGTCACACAGAAAAGAAAATCTAAAATATATGTTTCTTTTACGTTAACATTAATCGTTGAATAAATGAACAAAAGTATGTGGGTTAAAGTTTTTGCCGAACACAACATGTTAGACTATTAGCACCGTGGCACGACTACAACTACACTAACCACTCCGAATACCAAACGCCGCATTTAATTGTAATTAATAACCGCATATCGGTGTGTGTCCACTCGAACTAATGATTATCATAATTTTTACCCTTTACCGTTACCCTAATAAGTTTTGACCGTACAAAAATATTATTGCCGACAATGTAAATCACAGGTGATGTTTCTCCGATTAATAATCATATTTATTATTAATATATTGCATTGCCGATAAAGCGGCGGTTAAGGAGGTTATTAATCGAGCGTAATCGCTTACCCGTGGACCGTAGTCCAGGCGGTAACGTCGATAACGATATGTACACATTATGTAATTGCGTTAGGTACGCGTAAAAACCGTTCGGGTACATTAATATTCAAATGTTCCGAACACGAACAACTTGCAGCAGTAGCAGTAGCAGTTGTAGTAGACGGTAGGTATAGCACGCGTGCACACGAGCTGCGTAAGTGCGGACGGGCGAAAAACCGGGTGAGAAAAAAACAAAAAATTACCGACGGGAATTGTAGGGGGAGGGAGTAAAGGAAAAATAAATTAAAAAAAACCGACGGAGATGACCCTTTCACCTGCGAAACAGGCAAACGCGCGCACTCGCATCAATCCACAAGTCTTATCGGGTACGTATGCCGACACATTATCTCCTCGCGACCGTCACGGCGTGCGCGTGCGCCATCGTATCTATAATTATAGTCAAGCTCGTGCGTTGCGCGTAACTATTATTACGCGCGGAGGAGGGTGTCCAATGCCCACGCGGCGTCTTCTTATCATGCGCACCATTGCGCGTGCGCGCGCGTATAAAAGTTGGGCGCGATCACGTCGGCGGCGCGCAACCTTTGTACGTCAGCCGTATACGGTTTCCCCGCCAGCGCCCGAACCCCAATCCGTCCCGGCGTAGAAGAAGGCGAAACGGTCTCAGAATTCACTCCACCCGGACGCGTTATCACCGTTACTGTTGTTGTCACAACAACAACAACAACAACAACAAACAATAATAATAATAATTTTCTATTCGATATCGTCGTCAGCGTTCCCAAACACATTGTCGGTATCTCATGCTAGAGGTCTGTATTAATCCGGATTATTAACGAGTGAATTGTGTGGAACCATCACGACGACGATATTTTTCGGGTCTTCGGTAACCGTTCGGTCACGTGCCCACGCATCGGCGACCGGTGTCGGTCCGGCGTCTGCCAACGTTACAGCGGCGCGCGCGGACGCACACCTCGACGTCCGATCACATAAATTAGCATCGATTACGCGCCAAAACGCGCGGTTCGTCGTCGGTCGACCTCTACCGCGGTACACACATACACACACGCTGCATTGAGGTCACTGATCACGTTATTATGTGTACATATATAATATAGTCTCCGGCGCGTTGACCGCGGTTACAATATCGATCGATGCGAAGACGTGATCCATCCAAAACACAGATATTATAATCGCACGTCTACCCTACACCTGCCCTCCTTCCTCACTGAATAATACAAGCGCCCCCTCCCCCCACCACACAAACGCTTTTCGTCGATGGATGAGGATCTTTTGTCCGCCACGTACTACGCACAGGACACTGACCCAAAGTCGATCAACCACGGAATTAATCACAAGTACTACGCAATACACGGCGCGGTAGTGACCGCAGCAGCAGCAACAGTAGTAGTAGTAGTAGTATACAGTTGTACTGCTTGCACTCCACGCTATCAAGATTATCGGATAAGATAACGACGTGTGCGCGTGTGGGTGGGAGAGCGAGACAGAGGAAACGTAATGGAAAAACCAACACGTTTCTTAGGGAATTATTCAGAAATGTGAAATATCGCACACGTACGCGCGAACACACGCAGTTAGGTAGTGGCGAGAGAGCGGCATGCGGCGGGGCCGAAACGTAACTCTGTACGCACGTCGCGGCTACGGGCAGCCGAGCACGTTTCCGAGCGAATAATAATAATAATGATAACGATAAATGTAAAAACGGCGGTGCGCGCGGAGAGCGGAAAAATAGCGCGGGAAACGCGCGCGCTACGTCTTACCTTCCATCCGGCGGAGCTGTTGCTGTCCCCCTTGTCCTTGAAGTACGGCACGTTCTGCACCATCCACTCGTAGATCTGCGACAGCGTGAGCCGCTGCTCCGGCACCGAGCTGATGGCCTGCGTGATGAGGTCCGCGTACGACTGGTTGCCCCACGCGTTCCGCCGGCTGGACGTTTTCTTCGCGGGACCGGCCACCATGGCACCGACGACCTGTTGCTGGTGCTGTTGCAGTTGCTGCTGTTGGTGCAGCTGCGGCGGCAGCAGCCCGCCACCGCCGCCGCCCGACGACGACGAAGAAGACGACGGTCCGCCGCCACCGCCGACCGCGTTGTCCAACAGTTGCGGCGGACTGCCGCCGTCAGGCAACTGCGGCCCGCCGTCCTCGGCGTCCGGCCTGGGCAACGGCCACGTGTTCGACCTGGCCCTCTGCAGCGGCTCCAAACCGTATTCCTGCATGGTGGCGTCGGTACACGAACGAGCCGACGAATCGATCTGTAATTGTTTCGTTGTTTCGACCACGAACCCGGACGGCGACGAATTTTTCCGTTACATTAATAATACGCTTGTGCCCGACGGTAAGAACGTTCTTCGTCCGATGGCCGCGTTGTTTGACGAGACGCCGAGCGCGTGAGCAGAGATAGAGAGAAAAAAAAATCTCGAATTAAAATTTTCCGATTCGCGCGAAAATCAATTGATAATATATGACGAACGGAATCGAAAACGAAATGTGCGGAAAGGGGAAGAAAAAAAAAAACAACAAAAATCCTTTTAATTGATCACTGAGAATTACGTGCGAAGCGGGTGTGGTAAACACACGTAGATTTGTTTAAAACACCACAACGATCTAAAACAACAATAACAGTGTACACATTGCGATGTATACGCGTGCAATAGAAATACACACATATATATGATATGGTATCGCGGGACGGTGAGCGCGAGAGCGAGATGGAGCGCGACGGAGATGCCGAAACAGATACGGGACGCACGTCACGAGTGCACACTAATTGCGTCGCAACTGAACTGTCGGCGGCGACGGCGAGAACGTGGCGCGTCGAGTTAGACCGTGGAGGGGTGGTGGGGTTGATGGTGGGAGGGGCGAGGGAAAAGTCACGAGGAAGACACTACACGCATTACGACGCAGCAGCAGTCGGCGGCGACGGCGGCCGGACGGACGGTCGGTCGGTCGGTCGGTTGGTCTGTCGGTCGCGTTGGTCGGTCGGAGTGTGCCGTGCGGAGGAGACGACCTCGACGCAGCACGGCTGAGCCCGCTGCCGGCGGCGCCGCCGTCTTGCCAGTGCTGCCACCGCAATCGGCGCGAAACCACCGTGCGCCACGGAGCCGACGAAAAAACCATGACCTTGCTTGACGCTCGCGTAGGCCGACCATAATATTATGGTCTCGGCGGCGATCACGTGTTGCGTTTCGCACTCACGTACGCAACGCGCGGCGTACCGTGACCCATCCTGTATCATACAGGCTGTATGTGTGTATGTGTGTGTGTGTGGGGGGAAGAGGGGTAATAAATAAATTAAGAAAAAACACATTATTATTATTATTATTATTATTACGAATATTATAACCGTGTGTCAGCTCTTGGCTCATCGAGAGAGGTACGGACGGGGATGGTCAAGGACAACGTAATATCGTCAACACTAAAACATATTTGAATACGAAAAAACGGCCGTCCGCGGGTTTGACCGGGATCGCCGCCGTGTACTATTAAAATGCGATTTAACGCAATGCAATACACTTCTCGAGAACCGAGGTTGCCCTCCGCGTGGTGCTCGACCGAAAACGTTTACCGCGTTCGTGTAAAATCGGCATGCGTGCCTGCGTGCGCGCGTGTTTGACGCTCGCTCCGTACGCACACGTTGTGTAATTGTTGCGTCGGCGAACGATTTAATCAAATTCCTTCCGATCCGGATCGCGTTTTTACGAACGCTTCTAGCGCCGAGTGGAAATGGAAAACGTGAAAACAAAAACAACGCGTCCGACGTAATATTATTTAGAACGTAAACAAATAATGTTCGCAGGACGCCGTCGTCAATAGAGCGATAATAATTGCATAAATATTACTATTATTGTTTTTTGTTGTTACTGTTATCATTATTATTACGTTTCGTTTAGTTGTGAGTTACCTCCCTCCCTTCCCCCGGCCGCTGCCGTCACCTGCGCTCGATCGATGTGTTGAGAAGACGTCGAAAAATAAAAATAAATAAAAAAAAAAACGTTCTCAAGAAATTCCGCTAGGGCGAAGCGTAACCCAACCTGAAAACAAGTGCGTTCCGCGCGAATAGGAAATCGGACCGAACCACCGTCCGTAGGGTAATACGACACGCGATTTGCGCTTCGGATTTCAACGGTCGCGTGTGCCGCCCGTCTCCTAGCGAGATCACCGCTTCGCCTCTACACAGTGTCCTCACTCTACCGCATGAGAAACGTGTGCAAGGATTACACCGAACCCTTTCCCGTCCCTCACGGCCATTGAACGTTTCATAATCGATGCGGGCCGTAACGCGCACCGTTATGAAACTGAACTGAACAACGTGTATCAGGAACGGATCCAGAAACATGAAACTGAAGGAGGGGGC